>JAOXNN020125833.1:0-70694 GCA_028571205.2 Hydropsyche betteni | reverse complement strand
TATTTATGCGTTAAAGGAAAATCGTTCTCAATGTAGAGGCAGCAACCTCTGGCCATCAATCAATGATTAGGCTATAAACACAATAATTATGAGTAATTATAAGTATTGTATTAAATCACTAAATACGCTTTCAATCCGAACCATTAGTGGACAACTCTTCAGTCTAGCTTTCTAACTAATAGTCTTTTTTCATGTAAGTTTACTTCAAACTTGCAAGTTTTTGAGTTTTTGTATAGATACTCTTAATATCTTCATATTCGATTTTAATACTTCTCGCTAGAAACTAGTTAAACTATTAAATTAAAATATTTCCAAACTGTTCTTCTATCAGCATAAACTCTATTTCGATCTCATTTCTGCAATAAATAGTAATCCTAAAGTATTACAATAATATGGTATATGTATCATGGTAACCTGTAAACAACAACATGGGAGGATATAGCAGCAGGTCATCGGTCTTTGAGGGTTGTTTGGACTCGAGTGCCGCAGGCGTTAATATGCGCTGACATTATAGGACGCCATTCCTCTGCACATCCAGCTGATTTGTTAGCACTGGGTCGAGGGGTCCAGTGCTAAATGCCAAGCTATGTCATCACCGGATTTTTATTGAATTAAAACTGTGTTTTTCGTCACTTGCCTGCCGTTGGTTGAGTCTCTTAATTTTGGCATTAGTGCTCGGAGACTTTGGCTGAGGCTATCGAGGTCTTTATATCTACTTGAGCAGAATCTAGCAAACTACAGGTAGACCAAAACAGCTAGGTACACTAGCAATTGCAGGTTCAACTCTAAGTATTGAGAATAATATAGAAAATCATGGGTCAGCAATGCAAAGGCTGTTATTCTGCACCTCCACCAGCATAAATAAAGCACACCTAAATAGAAAGTCCCTCCAACTAAGTGGTGGGCGACCGTATGCTGTAATCGATTAGGGTAGCCCAACCATTTGGTATGCCCACCTCCCAAACGAAGCTATCATAGGTGGCCGAAACCAATAAATAAAACTAAACCAACGACCTCTTCTCTATCACCTGCCCTTAAACCAAAAAGAAAAAGGATGGACTAGTGATGTCCACCGCCAAATTGAATGGAAGGTACGTGGCTACCCTCCCTGATTACTTTAACCCTGTAACTAGAAAGAAAGTTGCAGAGCTACCTCCCTTCTAATACAATCGAGCCAAATATTAGAAGAATTTCGCCACTTATTAGCGGCCGGTCGACTTTAATCGAAGATTTGCCTATGAGGGTCAGTGGAAAAATAATCATCGCGATGGCAGAGGCAAACAAGTCTGGGCTGATGGCTCTTTCTATGAGGGGTACTGGTAGGATAACAGTGCACATGGTTTCGGAAGGTTTATTGCGGTTAATGGCGATGTGTATACAGGGTAATGGCAGAGAGGACATCCGTTCGGCTATGGTATTTATAAGCTTATTGCAGGAATTTACTAGCATGAATAGACTAAGGTCGTTTATCGGGGAACTTGGAAGGCAGACTTCTAAGATGGTTACGGAGAGTAAATTTGGCCAAACGGAATAATATACTAGGGATAGTTTAGTAAGGGAATGAAGCATGGAAAGGGTAAGTATAAGTGGCAGGACGACTGCTAATACGTGGGAGATCTCAACTAAAACAATATCGAAGGTGTGGGCAAGTTTACGTGGAAGGATGGGAGATCCTACACTGGATAGGTAGTTGTATTTATAATTTAGTGGAAATAAAACAAAAAGAATGGTCAGGGAACTTTCAAGTGGCCTGATGGAAGAGTTTACCAGGGAGAGTATAAAAATGATTTGAAGCATGGAAAGGGAACTTTTAGTTGGCCTGATGGTAGAATCTATGAGGGGAACTGGGAAGATGGGCAGATTAATGGGAAGGGAGTACTACGTAATAAGGGTGCTGTGTTGAAGGAGGGATATTGGTCAAAGGGCATTTTATCTAGTACCAATCTAGCATAAGGGAGTCTTTGAAAAGATTATTCTATTTTATATTTCATTATACTGACCTTTATCTCTAGATTTCTACTCTACAGCTACATCCATAAGTATAACCTATTGCTTCTTTCTTTTCAGTCAGCTATTGAATTGTCCGAATATCTATTCAATCCTCCCTGCTAAGAGAACAGGATCAACCTTACATCGTCAGCCTTTCCTGGTTACTTTAAAGCACAATACATATAATTAGAGTTATCGCATATCTTTAATAATCAAAAAAATGAAAAATCTCTTCTTAGTGCTGTTGATAAGTACTGTCCTTGCAGTCCCAGATTGGACCAATGTCACCAATATGGTGCAGGAAGCCATTGCCAAAGGTCTCTTCACTGGCGCTGCTGTAGCCATCGGTTCCTCCAAAAACATCTACTTCAATAAAATTTGGGGACAATACCAGCTCCGTAAAGATATGTTCCTTAACGATATGACTCCTGATACCCGTTTCGACCTCGATAGGCTTTCCCCCGCAGTGACTATCGTTCCCAGCTACATGCATCTTGTTGATCTTGGCAGAGTCAATCTCACTGATCACGTCTCCAAGTATGAATTTGACTTCGATAACAACGCCAAGAAGAACCTCTCGATTGAGAACATGATGCTCCATAACTCAGGTTTCGAAGCCACTTACCCTGGGACACTTCCTAAGACTGCAGATGAAGTCATCAGACATATCAATTCAGCTAAGCTCAACTATACTACTGCAAATAAGACTCTCTACAGTGATGAAGGGCTTATCGTCCTCCAATAAGTTATTTTAAAGTTGACTGGAGGAACATTAGAGGACTGGGTCTACAGAGTCAACGTACAATTTGGAATGAGAGATACCGGGTATAATACGATAGATGATAAATATCGAGTAGCTCCTACTGCTGTTGTCCCAGGTAAGGGACTCCTCCATGGAAGAGCTTTTGATCCTATGGCTGACTTATTCAACAACTCTGCAGGACATGCTGGTGCCTTCGGTACTGCTGCTGATGTCCTCAGGTTCTACAGACTGCTCCTGGCTGGAGGTCAACTCGGAGTGGAACCTAGGCTCATCCAGAAGGCAACAGTTGATTACATGACCACCAAACCAACCAACCTTAAGTACAATAACAGCAGAGCCTACGTGTTCGACACAGTGCCTTCAGACGACAAGCCTCCAGTAGGAACCAAGATTACTCCTGAGAAGAACTTTGGACTTTGGGGACAGACTGGAACCATCGCATGGGCAGACAAGTAGAAAGACGTGGCTATCGTAATCCTGACTAACAGCATGTTCTTCAACGGAGGACAGGTTAAGGTTCAGGCCTTATTCAATAATATCTTCGACGAAATTATGACCCAGCTCGGATTTTGAGAGATGATAGCATTAAATAAATGAGTTATTAATTGTCCCATAATTTGAGGTTAATAGAATAACCAAACTGATTTTGGCGTAGGTATTTATAACAGTCTATAATACTTTATTCAAATGCACAATAACCAGACGATCAATATTGAGGACTGGTCAGGTCACCATAGTATGATGGGCAACAACAACCGCATAAACATCGCCAACAGCCAAGTCAACCTCTAGATCGTAGGGAACAATAACATGATCGACATAATCAACGCCAATGTCCAGGTGTTCGTAACAGGTAACAATAATATGGTTAAATGTGAGAGTGGTGATTTAACTGTTACCATCGTAGGTAACAATAACTCTGTTCGGAAACATCGCTCTAATCTCCACGTCCAGAGCGTAATGGGAATGAATAACATGTTGCCTCAAAGAGAACAGGAGGTTTCAAGGCCTCGCTAACATAGAGAGCGGAATAGAAGGGAACTACCAAATATTTAGCCTCGACGCCGTCGGTAAGAGCCTAACGTTGGGCGTAGCCATAATAGAGAATAACCCAATATTTAGCCGGCTAACCGTCGAAGAGCCTAAATGCCATTTGGTATGGGAGGATTCGGGCAGTTCGAGCAGGTGCTCACGAATCTTCTTGGAATGTCAGGCATAACTGGAATGTTTAGGATGGAATAACAGAGGCAATAAAGACCAAGCCAGCATCACCATCATCATCACGTTAATGGACCTCGAGGACCAAGAAGACGAAGAGAAGTCATTTAGGTGGATCAAGAGGAAGATGAAGCAGGAATTCCTCGAAAATACCTCGAGTTACTACCCAAATCCAAGAATACTGGAAGGCAGTCTAACTGCATAGTGTGTTTGGAGGACATTAAGCACGGATAAGCCGAGACCTTCCTGTTCTGCTTCCATAGCTTCCACTCAGGATGTATCGAAGAATGGCTCATCAAGAAGGCTGAGTGCCCTGTCTGTCAGATTGACGTCAAAGAACAGCTTATGCAACAATGATCCCTTTACAAAATATGAATCATTACTATATTCATACCAATCACAACTGAAAACTATCCTAAACGTCCAGTATTGTGCTAGACCTGCCTTTAGTTGACCGATGCCTAGAACAGTCACATAGATCTCCCATATCCACTCCAACAACCTTATAAAATTTTTAGCATTGATTACAAACAGTTTTCTTCTACCCTTACCTAGAGTGTCTATTACTTGTGCTTGAGTTGACCGAGAATCTACTACTGCTATTCCTGTTAACGTTGCTAAGTGAGTTCTATCTGGAGTTACTTGAAATTGACAGTTTGATTGGTGGGGGAGGTTTTGAACTATCCTAAATAATTGTCTCAAGTTCATCCAGACCGAGCATCTGGGAGGAGGGAATAAATACCTATGTCCTTCTAGCTGCTATGGCGATCTTCTAGAGCTGCTACTACTTATTTGGTTGCTATGGTTGGAGACTGAGCACCCTAACCAAATCCTTAATAACGAATCCCATGGCATTATGAAGAAGGGCTGCGTGGGTGATCATATTCTGAACACAGCTTTTAGAGAGTGTTGTGTCTTTAGTCTATATAGCCAAGTTAAGGTTGTTGTAGTAGTCAAGGTAAGGATTTTATGCAGCCATATTCGAAGTGAAGTTTTATTGTATATGATATAAACACACCGCCAAAATTGCACTTATTTTATTGATGGACTACTTCTCAATGCAGGATTTAAATATTCTGAGTGTGGTTAAATGCATAAACTAATATTTAAAAATGGAAGACAGTGAAGAGAGCCCTTAGAAGACGATAGAGAAGATGCACCCTGAGGAGGACATAGGAAAGCGCAAAGAAGACCTTCTGAATAGGCTTCATAAACTATCTGATAAGGTTAAATAATTCGATTCCATGGCTCATCTCACTCCAAGCAAGCCTAAACCAACCAAATAAACTGCAAAGATAGTGGTCAAACAATAGGTGCGTCATCCTCCACGAATAAGAGCTGAGGAATACTAACAGATAATAAACCAGCCAAACTAATCTAGATATTTGGAAGTAGATCGAACACTCGCCACAATCCGCTCTACTCTTTCTAATAAACGACACTTTGATGAGGACTTTCGAAGGCTTATCGAACAAACCCACTCAATTCAGACAAGAGCTCGAGCAATTCAATCTAAAATTAACTCTACAGAGTAGGTGATCAAGAGAGAGAAGTTCGACTTGATGAAGCACATAGACTCCACAGCAGTAATCCCTCACCTAATGGACAAACTGAATGTCTGTCTGCAAAATAAACCTACCGAAAGACTTTTCAAATAGTTGAGAGAGTAATGGGACGTAGTCGTAAGTCATTACTTAACCTGACCTGATGATGGATTACATACTCTAAATATCTTTAAATTATAATGAGAAGAGTAGCTATCACTGGCCTTGGAGCAGTCACTTCTCTCGGCCACTCAGTTTAACAAACATGGAAAGCAGTCGTAGCTGGGCAGTCTGGCATCCGGTAGTACCTTAACGATCCAGTTCTCAAAAATAACAAACCTTACTACCTAGGATTAGTCAAGGATTTCGACCATGCCAAATGGAAAGTACCAGTAAAGGAAGTGGCTAACAAAGCATGCAACTAGTCGTCTGAATGGTTTTCTCCATTCAGCGTGTGAGTAGGCTCTACTAGATAGCGGTGTAAATCTAACAGAAGACATCAAGGAGAGGGTTGGAGTGAGTATCGGAAGCATGTCTTCCAGTATGTCGAGGCTAACTTAGTGTATTTCATAAGGAGCTGCGAATGGGTTTGAGAAGATTAATAGGTTGACGATGATGCACATTTTGTCTAATATTCCAGCTGCAACTATAGGAATTAAGTATGGGTTGAAAGGACCGTCGGGAACCGTTGCTACAGCTTGTGCCTCTGGGCTGTCTGCAATAGGAGAGGGTTACAGGTGGATAAAATCTGGTTAGGCTGATGTTGTAATAGCTGGAGGCATTTAAGATGTCTACAATCCTACCTGCCTACACTCAAGTATTAAGCTACAAGCTATGGCTACGAGAATGTACAACAAACCTGAGTAATCATCTCGACCATTCGACAAAGATAGGTCTGGATTTGTTTTGGGATAAGGCTCTGGTGTTGTTGTCCTCGAATAAATGTAGTCTGCTATGAAGAGAAAAGTTAAAGTTTATGGGTAGATAGCCGGATACTCTTGTAATTCTGATGGACACCATCTCACTCGCCCAGAACAGAACGGATAAGGCATTTATAAAGCGATGAGAAATGTTTTGAACCAAGCTGGCTTGCAACCAATAGATGTAGACAGCATTAACTGCCATGCCACTTCAACACCGGTTGGCGACGAAGCAGAAGCTAATGCTATCTTAAAGCTATCTAAAGACAGAAAGCTAACTATTTCAGCTTACAAATCCAACCTCGGCCATACCTTCGGAGCAGCTGGGTCAATCGAGCTAATATTAAGTTTAATAAGTATGAGATAATAGTTGATACCCAAAGTTCTCAACCTCTCTAATCCTGTTGTCGAAGGACTTAACATCCCACAACAAAATCAACCTCAAAAGGTGCGAACTTTGATTAAAAATGCATTAGGTTTCGGAGGAATAAACGTGAGTTTGTTAGTTAAGAAAGTTTGATTGTATATATGGTAATTAAGATCAAGCTAAAAAGAATTCTGGGACTTGGCCACCTCTTATTTTACATCCTGCGCAGTGTAGCAGCGAAACTGCTGGGTATATCGGCCCTTTCTTTAAGCCATCATTTGTAAAGGCGACTCCGAGGAATTCGCCGTTCAGGGAGAATGCCAACGTACCCTTGTTCATGTTGAGGCAAACACCCAACACTCCGTCTTTCTTAAATCTCTTTCCATATTGAGCACCGGAGGCATTAGAGTTATGCCTGAGTTGCCCTAGCCCATAGTAGGCATAGCCAAATGCATGGTCGCAGAAAGCGCTGTTCAAATCGAAATCTCTTGAAAGAGACACTCCGATTTTAAGTTCATTTTATGTTCTACTGTCAGCGACTATCTCCCAGTAATGAACTCCACTTGTAAAGCACTAAATTAATGGAAACTATTACAGCTTCGCCGATAACTGTTCTGAATACATAAGATTGTTCCTTAAGATATACGCTTTGACCGCCCTCAGTAAGTTAAATTCCGAGGCCAGCCCTTGTAGCGTCCCATCTCATAGAGATCGTTCCTTGAGGGTTAACAACTGAAGTTGCGCTACCACTTCCCACTATTGAACTGCCTCCAGGCTGAGAGAACTTTCGAATAAGAGAATTGCCATTTTTTTCGATAAACTACTTGATGGCGTTGTATATTTTCCTCTGGTCTCCGGTGGCGGACCTGAATCAAACTAACTGCATACATGATGTTCTTTAGTAAGGCGCATTCAACAGAACAACAAGGGAATAATTAGGTATTTCCAGCTAATTCAACTCCCTCGCAAATGTCGACGTTCCAGCACTTCGTTCTTTGACAGTTAGCCTCATGTTTGGGCAAATCGAGTAATTTGACGGTCTTTTTGCACTTCTCGAACTGACATCGGATGTCCAGATCATTGTACATTTTGATCAGGACTTTACTAGACATAGGGGTGACGGTAGCATTACATCTGTTGGGACAGGTGCTAAGTAAATTATCTTTGTACTTATTCTTTTTCATCCAGTCGCTTATGCATACCGCACAGTAAAGATTGCCGCACCCATGGCACTACTTAGGCTAACGGGCAACACAGGAACATATCAGACAGTCGAATGATTACCCTGAGAGGTTCGGGAATCTGCTCTTATCGTAACCAAAATTGTTCATTTTTGTTGGGTTGTGAATGATAATTTAATATATAAGAACTTTTGAATCTTCTGGTATTTACCAGCGACGACATTGCTCGGTTTTACGATTTAAGAAACCTTATGCCGAGGATAACAAGCAAAGCCAAAGCGCTGGCAGCAAGAAAAAGCATCTCTGATAAATACCGATGACTTAAAGCATCAGCCAGTCAAATCAGAAGGGATTCCACAAATTAAAGTGTCTTCTAGTCATTCTAATCAACTTAATCAGTAGCGTTTGACTGGAGAAGAGTCGAAATTTATAGTCAGTCGAATGAAAAACAGGGGTTTGTTGCAATAAACTAAATCTCAATCTCTTAAATCGGTTTGTATCTCATAATTACTAAAGAAGCATGCTCCAAAGGCTTTATAACACTGTTGTTCTGCTTATATCCAATCCATAACGAATCAAAGAATATTAGTGAAAGCCAACAATAATTGAGAGGCTACTATTAACAATTGGAAAATCGCAATCTCAGGTACTTGTAAATCCGACCTTTCTCATCCTTTTAATCGTTTAAAATCATATCTGTGCTGTTTACGCTTAGAATATGCTTAAATCCCACCAAAAACATACCAATCACTGGAGTAAATAACTAGGAATAGGTTTTTTCTGCAGCATACCTTAAAACAGTATACATTAATATTTAGTTTCAAGATGATATCAAGTTAGCCAGCCGAAAGTCAGTATTATTCAAAATATTCAAACTGGCAAGGAGCTATCTCTGGCTCTATCTCCCTGTATGATGCTGTTCTCGATTCGACATATTTGAGGTGGTCTTCGTGAGGATATAGCACTTTTTCAATAGGATGCTTCCATTTCACTATCTAACCAGCTGGCTTGTCAACAATATTGTATGGTTCCATCCCAATTACTTGGTCGACCTTGATGTAAGCACATACGGGTATATGGAAGCCGGTTTAAACCTTAACTTTTATTTTCTATATAAAAACCATAACTACATTATAATTTTTGTCGATTATCTAGCGCACGGAGTGGGTAAAACGATGTTACTCAATGTCAAACTTCTTTGTGGTTTATTTGCTTGCTATATTGGTGAGCAGTTTTTAAATCATCTTCATGTGCTCATAGTTCCATTCCGAAAATCCGTAATTAGTCATAAAACTGTATAACTAATTAAGTACTCTGGGATACGCTTAGTCCTCAGCACCTCTACGGTGAATTCCTAGGGGTCATATTGCAAGATCTCCAACAAGGAATGAGATAGAGCGATGGATTACAAAACAGGGGTCATTGTCGAGAAGTCCATTTTGTACCCTGCACAGAGGGCTCGTTCCTTATTGAAATGACTGAGACTTTGAACAAAGAGTTATCTAAACAAGTCTGTGCTTAAAGTGCTGAAACTTGAGGCCTTCTTTTCACAAGTGGAGTAAATCCGGAGAATCTCATTTTCCAGTTTTTCAATGCTTTCGATTTACTAAAAGTAGTGGTGGAGCTAGGCGTGATTGTAAAATTTATTTACGAAGTGTTTCCTACGTAAAACGACATAATACAGGGGTGGCAACGCCTTTATGACGTCATTATTTTTGAGATGAATTAATAACCAACCTTCTATCTAACTTATGTGAGTCACTGTTTTAAACAGGAGCATTGATTAGAAAAACATAGACCTTTCGCTCTCGTTTTCTCTCAGAAGGCTGCTCTAACAGAACCAATGATCCTGAGTTAGCTTTTGAGTACCCACGCAAACTTAACAACGGTGTCTAAGGCAAGATATAACTCTTTCCCGATGGGTTATTTTCTCACTAGCATTAAATTTGTTTTGTGCTTCCGCTACTCTTACTTTTTCTGCTGCAATAACTTTCTAATTGAGTTCATTTTAATAAACTATTCTCGATAATAGCGTGAATTTACAATTGCTATTATTACATTCAAATTAATTAAAGGATTATTAATTAGTTAGTTATTGCACGTTAAAGCCTTCCTTAGGGTTGTCTCTTTCCGTCTACCCTGCACCCCCCAGCGAACACAAAAATATTATTTCAATAGCTTTCCACCATTTAAAATAGATTGTTTTTATTTTAATGGACCCTTAGCTATCTGAAGACCTCTTAGAAGCTAAATAAAAATACTTTGTCGTTCAGAACAGAGTCAATCTTCTGCTAGTCAGGGAATACAAGCTCAAGAAGGAGAAAAAAGAGTACTCGCAGCAACTGGAGGAAGTTAACCGATTGATTAAGGGGATGGAATCTGGAAAGGTGAGCTAGCTCAATAATCCTAACAGAGCTGTGCTAAGCCAGGACACCTTCCTTAGAGATCTCATCCGGAAGAATAGTTTGAGGATCAAAGACCTTGAGAGGAAAGAAGGCCAATAGATTATTTAGAGCATTTAGGCAGGAAACAAAATCCATGAAAATTTTAGGAAGATGCTCAATGGGGAACTATAGAAGAAAACACGATAGACTCTGAGCTCACTTAAGGGGAGAGTGGAGGAGCTTCGAAAGAAGTCTAAGTAGTTGATGAAGTAAATCCAAACACTTTAGGAGGGTCAGAGAGGCTACATTGACTAACTGTCCATGCAGAACTAATCGCTGAGGGACGAAGACCTAAGGGTACGCAGACTAAAAGAGTAAATCCGTATGAAGAAGGAGAGTAGAGGGTGATAAGTATATTTTGTGTAAAGTCATTCGAACATCTTTCTAAAGCTCGACATAAATTTAAGTGGTGGAGTCTCTGGAGACACGATGACTTACTCCTTTTATTCGCTCTTCTAGCTGGTCTTCGATTGCAACTTTTTTTATTCTTTCAGTGAATTCTAGATGTTATTCTGAATACCATAATAAATACATAAATATAGCCTGTTCTCTACTCGTCCAAGTTGTACATTTTAATAAATTTATTGGCGAAGGCTTTTATCTCTTTCTAAGGGATAGAGAACAGCACCATGTTGTGCACGTAGTAAGCTAGTTGTGTGAACACTAAATTCTGCTCACGTTAGAAACTTATCTTTCCGGAAGAGTTTGTCACTGGGAGGTCTGGCTGCCCCTTTGTGTTTACTTTAGATTACTCGTAAATGCTCTACATGAAGGCACAGTCCCAAAAATCCTTCTACCTCCACAAGGAGTGATTCTTTACGTACTGCTGAAGATACACTTTGTTCTGAGTAGGTAAAGCTACAGGTGATGTGGCCTCCTATTTTATCGATTATTCTGTGCCAATTGATGATTAATTTGAGGTTACTGACGGACGAGATTCGAGTACATAGTAAGTAAATACTAGCACCATTATCTGTTTGCCAGTGTAGCCGTCCTTATGGTTCAAACACTAAATATATTGACAGTTACTGCATCCAACGCCACGTTTACCATCCTTACTACACTATTGAGGCACCCCTGAGCTATTTAGAATTTTGCCATTATTCTGAAATGCTGCATACACAACACGAAATCCTTCCTAGTGAATACATTCTCCATTAGCACCTCCAAATTGCTTAAGTCTGTCTCCAAGGTCTGTCCGTTCCAAGCTCTCGTGAATATCTTGGCAATCTAAACTATCTTCCTCGTTTATTAATCCTCTTCCATCTCTTATTATTTGAAGAACTTTTACACGACTGCCTTGTGAAGTTTCTGAATTAGAGGCCTATTACCCCATACTGTAAGACTTGTTAGAGTTCCTTACTATTCATTCTTTAAATGGTACTGGACATAAAATTGTTCTATTTCTCTCTTACAGCCGGCACGACCTTCCCCGATCTTTTTCTATTCTTCTACGCGTAATCTACCAGCTCTTTGTTAATGTCGCTCTAGTTTACAGACTTATTCTTCTACTCTAGCTCTAATGTCACGTTTTTAAGTGTATGTATTTACGAGTTCTAACTTAACTATTCTATTACGTAGATGTTGGCGACGGAACTCACATAAATACTGATCCTTTACTTCTCTAGCTCGGAATATTTGCCCATTATCTGCCTCATCGTAGCCTAATAGGACACTATGTATCTGTTATACTCATCCAAAGAACTATTCAGTTCTATAGTTACCTCCTTGAACTCTGCAGTCCTTTCCCTTACCCTCTGTCGTTGTTGGTTCTTCTTTTCCGCCCCATATTATTTGCAGGTAGACATCACAAACTCCAACAGCTGTGCATCTTCCATCTATTTCTTCCTTTTTAGATGCTTCGACCTACTCTAAATATCTTTCCACTCTTACCTTCTCGACAATCTCCCTTATCTTCTCTAGCTATTTATCGGCAGCTTTGCCCATCGAAGTCACCTTCTTAAACTACAAATTAGTCCCGTCGATCGTATCCCGTATCTTATTGACCACCTCCGACATCAGAGTGCTAGCAAATATCCTTGCCTGCTCCGATCTCTTCCTTACTTCTACCAGATATGCCTTGATAAGTTGGCCAACCATCCTACATCATTAAATTATGCTCTTACGATGATCTCTTTTCGTATTTGATAGTGTACAACTGCTGCAGTTTCTCCGAGTAGGACTGCTAGACCTTACTTCTGTTTTCTACCATGCCCATAAACTATTTAAGTTCTGAGCGGTGAGCATCCACAATAGCCGACACAGCCTCGAACTTGTCCTGAGTGAGGGCAGATTTACCCAGAAGGCTTCGGCGTATTTGTCGGAAAGGTTGGGTGCCACTGTGGATTACATATAATTATGTCAGTTTTTGTTGGAGATCCCTACGGACAACTTCACCATATCGACCTTTACACTAAATAGACCACTGCTTCCTACGGCACTCTCACCAAGAACACTCCAATAAACAGGATATGCATGGCTTCTAATGGATTGGTTTACATGACCTCCTACAACAAAATATTAGAGGTTAATGTAGATGATGAGGATGTCTAGGAGATTGAACTAGCTACTTCGGCCTAGCTCGTAGGGCTAGACTAGTGCAAAGATTACATAGTGTATTCGCTATCCGATGGGGGACTGTACCTGTTGCAGAGCAACTAGTAGGAAGAAGAATAAAATGACTAGGAAAACATAATCTTCTAAACTGGTATCAACGAGGGTTGGCTCAAAGGGTTCTGCTCACCTTTCGATCATAATTTCTATTGCATGGTTGGCCGGAAGGTACCACCCATCCTAGTTGATGTTAACAGATAGGTGATAAGTTGGAGAGCCAGAAATGTACCTAATGACTAACTCTAACTCAAAGTTCCTGTTCACGATGTCGATGCTCTACTATACAACAGTGGAAATAACCTGGCTGCACTCCACAAAGACAGGAAGCTTAGGTTGTACGATATAAAAAAGGGGCAACGGAAGGCAATACTCAATCAATAGTATACTTAATAGAAGTCCAGCTTCACCAAGCTTATTTAGAGCTACTGCCAAAACTACTTCTATATCGGCAACTCACAAGGATCAGTGTTTGTTTGTGATAAAAGGAAGGATTTGAAAGTTACTGGCAAGATGAAAGGGGCTAACGGCTCTATTCGGAGCATCCGCCAGGTAGGGGACAGTTATGTCATGACTGGATCCCTCGATGGTTACGTAAGGTACCTCATACACTATTCAGATTGTACAAAACCGAAGATTACAAACTATTCACAAGTGTTTACGCTGCACAACCTATCCAAAGCCTGTAATTAGTATAATAGCTTGATTAGGACACATTAGCCTAGCATATGTAATAACAAACCTAACTGCCCAAACAGAAAGCTCCAAAAAGGAAGCACACAGTAGCTCTCCCCTACCTGCAGCCTCGAAAACAAGCCAAACTAGAATAGCAAGAGTGATATATTTAACTTATAAATTCAAAAGCCAGATTAGTTGCTGCAAAGATTATATTTAAAACTGATGGCAAAGACTTTGACGGGAGCTCTCAAAGAATGGGAGAAGGTCAATGGCGCCAGCTACGCCGAAGCCACCGAAATCAAACTGATCTTCCAGGTAAGCTCCCTCCTTTATCTAGAACCCTCCTCTTGAAAAACTCGAAACTGCAGCTTTAAGCACCCTCACGAAAATTGAAAAACTTTCCCTCTCAACCAATTGCATAGATAAGATGGTAAACTTTCCACCGCTTAAGACTCTCAAGCGGTTGAGTCTGTCTAGAAATAATATAAAGAAGATTGTAGGATTAGAGGAGATTGGCGGAAACCTTGAGGAACTCTGGCTCAGCTACAACCAGATAGACAAACTAGAGGGGTTGAATATGTGCATTAAACTCCATACTCTGTTCATCGGCAGTAAGCACAGTTGAAAACTTAGATAATAGGATTAGAAGCTGGGATGAACTTGACAGGATAAAGGAACTTCCATGCCTGGATAACCTGTTGCTGGTAGGCAACCCTCTCTACGAGGCACTAAAGGAAGACTCTAAATACTTTACCTTGAAGAAGTTACCTAACTTGAAGAATATCGATGGTAATATTGTGGAGGCTAAGTTCCAGGCCAAGAGTCAAAGCTTTCCAGACAACTTCCCTCCTCCCCCCAAATGATCCACCAAAATATTTAGTATCAAGATTTACATCTTAATATATTGTTCAGGAGATATTTGATAATATTAACTTAATGAAAGGTATTTCCTTGGCTTTAGTCCTCGCCACCTTGACCCTCGCCTATTGTGTTGACCCTCCTGTCTGGCCTGCCACCTTCTCCCAAAGGTTCGTCTAAACCTACATCCTCAACAACCATACCTCCTATGATGTCGGACAGCATTACTACGATGCTGCTCACAACAGATCAAGGTTTGACAGAAGAAACGGTGCAAATGCAAGCATCTGCAACAGCATCATCAACGAATCAACTGAATGCACAAATTTAATAGTTGATGGGAAGAGATACATAATCTTCCCTCAGAAGTCTTTTGGATGCTTCTGTTGTGATGGTGCCCATGGCTGTGGAATCCTTAGCCAGAACTGGTTGAACAATGCCACTTACTTGGGGACTGAAACTCTGTTGGGACAGGACTTCCACAAATGGAGCAAACCAGGTAACTGAGGATTTACTTAGACGGAGGAGACCTTGACTTTTATTATGCTACCACCGACTCAAACAGAATTCCCAGAAGACTGGATGAAGCTGGAGAGCACATTTTGGACTATTTGATGAACACTTACAGTACCGAGCCTATTCCCAACTCAGTGTTTGAAATTCCAGCCTACGTCAAGGGAGACTGTCCAGCAACATCCAAATGCGCTAAGTTCAGACAAGGATAACTGTTAGAATAATGATAAGTTGGGCCAAATATTTCATTTAAAAAATTCTGAGCTAATGATAATTAAACTTTCGAAGTTTATTTTCTATTATCCAATATCCCTTCATAAAGAATGCAAATCAACTTAGCCAAAGCTCTAAATTCAAGGTAATTCAAATAGTTAAATTAACATCAATAATGTGGTCTGGACTTTGTTTGTTCTTTAATTGAAGAACGGTTTACGAACCTTAAATTCAGAATTTTAAATATTTTTTATTGAATTTTATAATGGAGAAAAGCAAGTCCTTAGTATCTTCTTAAGAGAAACCTCAACGGCAAATTATTTTTTGCAATTAAGAGACAGACCACTTTGAAGAAGTGTTGAACACAGCCTGCATTTCTGCCTAATGCAAAGGCAAGCTATGTTGTTGCATGTGTTTACAAATAACACTTAAATCACAGGTACTCACTCACTCATATTCTAATAAGGACTTAACCAATAAGACTACGTATTACATTTTAATAAACTATTCTCGATAATAGCGTGAATTTACAATTGCTATTATTACATTCAAATTAATTAAAGGATTAACAAGATCAGTAATAGCATATCTTCGACGCCAATAGATTCAAGAAGCTGACATAACAAGCAAATAGCATACGTCAAAAACAATATGAGTGGATCAATCAACAATTTTGAGCTTAAACCTGAACACAATCTGTGTGATAGGAAGCTATTGTCAAATATTTTTCAACTATGATATGCTTATCTCAGAAATTCTCTCAAAACAGCATGATTTGTGTATTTGTGTATTTTTGCACAAATATTAGTTGTATTATCGCTACCGTTAATTAAAATACAATTTATGTTAATAATATTTACTATCATTCGATCGACATCTGCCTCCCTTCTCTCGCTAACTGGAGTTCAGTCTCCTGCTCTGCCACCCCATCTCCATGTGGATTCCTCGGAGGGCAACAGGGCATTTTGCTCAGCAGTCCCACAATAAGTGAAACTGATCCGATTGCAATACTAATCAGCCACTGTTGTATGGTTAACCCATAATAGGAGTACACACTGAAGGCAATGCTTCCGAACGTGACGATGACTATTTGCAGTGCTACAATGATGAAAACAATAAAAGAGAACAACCAGTTAGTGCAGATTCCAGCAAAGATATTGATCTAAATTATGAAACAAGTACTTCTCCTTAGAGCTTTCTGCTGTTCAGGAAGTTAAAGATCTGCATCATGACGAAACAATTAAAGATGAAGGTGTAGTGGCGGGGGTACACTCGGATGTGGTCGAATATCTTCTTGTAGTCTTCAGTGCCGTTAATATGGTTGGCCCGACCGCTGATAATTGTAGTGTTACCGGTTAGAGGATTAAATTTAGGGTGCATGCTACCGTGATCAATATCGTATTGATCTGGGTATTCAGGTATGAACAGATCTCCAGCGAAGGTTATTATGAACAAAACGATAAGTTGGAAGATAGACTGCACAATAATATTTCTCATCATTAACTTATTGATTATGTAGTCATCTCTCTTGTGAGGTTTCCTCTCGAGCAGCTTTTCAGTGGGAGGCTCAGTGGCGAGTGCTAATGAAGCTAAAGTATCCATAATCAAGTTGATCCAGAGCATTTGAATGGGTTTGAGAATATCCTGCTTAAGGAGAACTGCTCCAACTAAAGTAAGAACAACAGCTACAACATTAACTGTAAGCTGGAACTGGACGAACTTACGAATAGAGTCGTAAATATTTCTACCCCACATGACAGCCTTCACAATTGAGTTAAAGTTGTCATCTAAGAGAATAATTGCAGAAGCTTGACGGGCAACCTCAGTGCCGTTGATACCCATAGCGAACCCAACATCAGCTTTTCTTAGGGCAGGAGCATCGTTAGTTCCGTCGCCTGTTACAGCAACTACATGACCTAACTCTTTTAGCCCTGTAACCAATGCATATTTATCTTGTGGTCGGGATCTCGCTAGTACATCTAATCTTGAAATTAATTGCCTAAAGATATCCATATTTGCAATAACATCCACACGAGGTTACTAGCCTTTTTCCTTCGCTTTTTTGGCATCTCTCTCGCACCCACAAACTGCAGTTCGGCACTTCTCGCAAACAATACCACCTGTTCTCTAAATAAATTCAACACCTTCCATCACCAAAGTATCGGTGTTTTTGGGATCGATGATTCCTACCTACGAGGCTATGGCTCTAGCAGTTACAATGTTATCTCCAGTCACCATTCTGACTCTTATTCCTGCACTCTTGCAGCATTCGATAGCATGAGGGACTTAAGGCCTCGGTATATCTTTAACTCCGACTATTGCCAAAAATACTAAATCGTGCTTCTCAACGTTGAACACTCCTAACTAGTCATTAATTTCCAAGTCCTAAATTCCAACTGGTTTGTATGCTAAACAGAGAGTACGTAGAGACTCCTTTGCCATCGCTAATATTCCTTGTTAAATTTCGACCAGTTTGCTGGTAGTTAAAGTCTACTCTGACTCAGTATCCTAATTGTACCAGGACGAACACCCCTTCAACACTATCTCACTGGCACCCTTAATAATCAGAGTTCTCCTATCTCTCAACGTGATTATACTGGACATTCTCTTTCTGGCTGAACTAAACGGGTACTTGCACTCAATCGGATACTTCGACCTCACATCATCATACTCTATTTGCATCTGCTTCATCAGTTTCAACATGGCGACTTCTGTTGAGGAGCCTTTTTACTCTGGCACGAGCATGGCTGTGCTGTTCACACAACATGATATTATAAATAGACGGGCGAAATCGTCCTTCATGTATTCGGTGATGCTAAGCTTTTACTTATAGTTAGCGAAGTTCTTTCTTTTGGTGTTGTAGTAACTGGTGAGCGTCATTTTGTTCATAGTTAAAGTTCCTGTTTTATCTGAGCATATCATATCAGCACCTCCCATAGTTTCGCAAGCCTGCATCTTCCTAACTAGATTGTTATCTTCAAGCATTTTCTTAACTGAGTACGCCAGAGAGAGAGTAACGGCAAGTGGAAGACCCTCCGGAATAGCCACCACTATTACTGTAATTCCGATGATAAGGTAATGCAGCATTTCTCCAAAATCCTTTGTATTGTCCCATTGCTTGCTAATTCCTTTCTCAATTCCGAATCGTAAAAACAGGATAGCCACTATAACTATGGCTGAATACAGTCCAAACTTTCCAATGTCCTTCGCCAATTTCTAGAGTTTTTATTGCAGCGGAGTTTCTTCCTCTTCCTTCTGAGTGATGAGTTCTCTTATTTTCCCCAAGCACGACAGTTCACCAACCACTATAACTAACATAAGACCCTCTCCAGTTAGCAGTTTGGTTCCACTTAATATTATTGGTGAGGGAACATCGTGTCTTCCTATGGGCTTCAGAGGGTTGGGGCTTTTCTTAACATCATCTGCCTTATTCCTACACTTATCAATCGTGTTCTTTTTGATAGCGTCAGATTCACCCGTCATAGCACTCTCATCTATTGTCACCTCGCTAGACTTAATAAGAAAACCATCCGTCGGTATCTCCATTCCCTCAGTCAGCATAACTATATCCCCCACCACAAGTTTATCCTGATGGAGTTCCACCTGTTCACCATTTCTTAGAACTGTCATTTTTTTACGACCCTCAGCAACTTCATTTAGTCTGATGAACTGCTTCTCCTTCTGATAGTTGTTGACTGCTGTAACCAGTGAGCACACCAGCACAGCTACCATAATTGCGAATCCTTCGATCCAGGCAGTAACCCTGGTGTTTGAGTCGGGTGCTGTTCCCACTACATAAATTTATTTGTACCCTATAGAGCGATCGACAGAATACTCGCTGCTATCAATATTTTAAGAATAAAATCGTCGAGAGCCTCCAGGAAGAGCGTACAGAAACTGGGTGGTGGTACCGGCTATTTTTCATTCGTACCGTATTTACGCTTACGTTCAATAATATCCATTTCATCCCCTTTGATTCCTCTGGTGATGCTGGTAGATAGCTTATCCAACAAGTAGGATGAGGGATCTTCGCTCATCTTATAGAGCATATCGATTTCTTAAGAGCAACTCCTCTTTTGGGAGACATCTACTATTTCGACCAATGCGTTTCGGTCCAGCTATTATTGGCAAGTTTTACCGTTCTCGTTCATTTGTAAATAACTAATTAATATCTATCAATTTATACCTACAATCACAGATTTAATAGCTAACTACGAAGTTATAATTATTATCGTTAATGAGTAGTGATTTCAGAGTTGTTAAATTCGACTATCGCAACGCCAGATACCAGGGAGGCCTCCAGCAAAACCAGAGGGCGGGGTTCGGTATTATGCTGAATGATGATGGCAGCGTACTCTTTGGTAAAGCATCAGTCATTCAGCCAATTGGTTCAAAAATCAAATTGAAGGGCCTTATATTTACATTTCCAAAGACTTAGTTGCCTTCGGATAATGCTCCATGCGTAAACTCCAAGGCTTCAGTATGATCCACGCTGATAAATCTCTAGTGTACACAACCTTTAAGGATGGTAAGCCTGTTGGTAAAGGCTTTTTGTCTAGGAACCAATAAAACTGGTCGCTAACATTTAACAATGGCAGATTGAGCAATAAAGTCTAACTAAAACACACCAGCTAAACCACATTCATTAAGCTACTACAGAAATAGTTCGGTACTCAGTCATTCAGTCTGCCAATTTTCCTCGATAAGATGCTGCTGCAATGTAACGAATAGAACATGCAAATAAACAAAATATAACTCAACTAACACGTTTATTATGTTGGATTCTGTAATAGCTAGGGTAAGGGCAATGGATTGGGATGTGTAATGAAAAATTAGTTCGAGTTTGTGAGTTGTGGATATTATGAGGATACCGCTCTCAATGGTATAGGGTGGAATTACTTCGGGTATCCATCATTCTAGATGGGAGTCTACAAATAGGGTAACATTAAGAGCACCTGCGTTAGCTATAACTACCGATAACAGCAGTATACTATTAATATTAATGGGAATAAAAAGATGGATAGGGGAAACCCAACCCGTATTATCAGGGATATCTTCAAAGAGTTTCATCTGAGATCTATTAATTACTGCAACTAGATCATAGTATTAGATATTCTATTTGGTACTGACCTGAGGACCCTACTATTCGAAAGTATCCTGTCAGAAGTCAAGAAGCAACCGGTAAGCCAAGTCTACGCCATTTACAGCATGGAACTAGAGAATAACCTCTACTTCAGAAACTCTATCGACCACCATAAGTAAAGTTACCAGAAATCTCTGTATTCTTCCTACCAGAAGCAGCTGAGTTTGGATCGTATGGATGATTAAATAGAGGATACCTCACCAATCAAAGGGACTCACGCTTTGCAGGCCTTAGACTCTTACAATTTTGAGTCTGTATAAAAGAGTTAGAATATTCTAATAGAGTAATCATAGTCTAATAAGTCTTAAAGGGACCCTGAGTGCCTGTTTAAAAGGATTACTCCATCGACAGCTACCAACCATCAGAAAAGCTATGATTTGGATATCGTTCGAAACAATGTGGGAAGTCGAACTCACGCACAAAACACTACGAAATCTGGCAAAAATCGCCTAATATAAAAAGATGCTTTTTCCATAGTGAAGCATCTGGAACAGGAATAGCACCGCAAAAGAATAGACCTGGACAAAATATACCGTTAGGCTGGGATAACCTCCAAAAAAGCTAATAAACTACATCGATGAAATTACATACTTTCAAAGTTTACATCATGGCCTCATGTATCCGTAGTTTTTTAATATTGGTCGGGGTGCATTTCTAAAGTAACTGATGGGTGTTTGTCTTTACATCATAAGGGAGTCTTCGGCTTATGGGTTGGTCTGTACGGGAGTGTTCCTAAGAGCCTGCACTGGTGATTTTGAAGTATTCCTCTGTTATTCCCGTCTACGTGCCTGTTCCGAGTAGGAATTGGGGGAGGTATCCCTTTCAACAGGCCTTTTGTATGATATGTTGCCTGGTTTGTATGGTGATTGCCGTCTCTGATCAGGCTACAGATCGTACTTGATAGGCAATTTGGATTATTTGTTGAAGCTTACCACAGATTAGGGCTTAGGTGGTTATCTATAAGCTTACTTATGCCTATGGACAACTGGAATCAGCCTTCCACTACTCGCAGTATTAAGGTTCTGAGGATATTACTCACTCAAGTCAAGTTGGTTATGTGGACTTTAGAGTCCAGTGCGATTGAAAGTTGGAAGAGGCTACTCTGGTTATTTAGAAGTTTGAACTGGAGGTTTCTTGAATATGGTTTTACCTGGAGTTCTCTGGATAGCTTGGATTTGATGTTGAGGAGGTGGCGGAGGAATGGGAGGAGCCACCTGTTTAGGCGGAGTAATGTATATTCTATCCTGCTATTTCTGCAGACTTTAAACCACTTTCCTAGCTAATACCTGCTACATTCTTGACTATTGCTCATGGGTTCGATTTCCCACCGTCGGTACGTGCCTGGGAGGAGTATGATTCGTTCTTGAGCGGTATGGACTCAACATAACATCACTCCTCATATTCATTTACCGCTCTATCAGCAGTCTCTTTGTTCTTTGCTATATGGATTAGTAAGTGTATGGTTGTACCTACTCAACTATCTTGTGATAAGACTAGTTTAGAGACATGTCAGGCTAGTTGAATTTGTCGAGAGGACTGTAATGGAGCTGCTTCATTTTATCTGGTATTCTTGACTGCTTCATTGAAGGGTCTTTGGTTGCTGAGACTGCTTCCGCTCCTATTCTGCCTACCGATTGAAATAGAGTCTATTTTAGCATTTGTAGCCTGACTGATTACTGTTTGTCCCTCGGCAAAAACTATAGACTATCGTTGAATTCATCTGAAGAGAAGGGCACCGACCGATCAGAGGGTATTTCTGATAGTTGAGTCATAATCTTCTGTCTTAGAATACCTTCCAACTAAGCCATGGTGTTGAGTGGTGAATAGTCAAGATAACTATTCACAAAGTGTATACTCCTTCGATGTTCAAATCCAAGCAACGTTTTAATTTAACCATCTGGTCGAGTTTGAGTAGGTTTGTACCTGACTAAATTCTTCCGACTGAATTCTCCCTCCTAATTATAAGTGCCATACGAAGCTCCAATCCCCAGGTTCTAGCCCTTCGAGTTAAGTACGCCCAACCTACTGACAAACTGCTCATCATTGAATACTATTCCCAGGCCCTCA
Source organism: Hydropsyche betteni (assembly GCA_028571205.2). Lineage (NCBI taxonomy): Eukaryota > Metazoa > Arthropoda > Insecta > Trichoptera > Hydropsychidae > Hydropsyche > Hydropsyche betteni. The sequence goes on along the minus strand of JAOXNN020125833.1, from coordinate 48,186 downwards.
CTAAATCCAAAGTGGTAATATGCTCCATCAAAGCTAATAGATAGCTACTGTCTTTCGGATGTAAAGCTAGTTTTAATGAACTTAACAACAGAGAAGTAGTCCATTGGAATGGGCACACTAAAACTAAGTGTTTCAGACACTCTCTTTATATCCTCTTCTGTCTTGTACTCTATCCTTCTCTTCACTCTGTAAGTTGACTCTGCTGTCTACACTACCACCAGGAAACCTTGCCTCTCGAATATCGTAATAAACTCTCCTTCAAGCCGACCATTATTGAAATGGCCAACTAGCACCAGTTCCCCCGATCGGAATATTACAAACCCATTAGGTAGACCATTCTGCCACAGTCCATAGATATACTTGCCTGAACCATTGAACACGAGAGTGCGCCCATCAGGCTACCCATCCACCCACTCCGATGCGTACAGTCTCATGTGATCATCAAGTATCAATCCATAGCCCTCTGGTTTGTTATTGATTTGGAAGCCCTGGTATAGGCCGTTTCGGAACTCGAGATATTGCACATCCCTGGGTTTAGTCTTTGACATTAAGAATTACTGTAGAGATTAAATTTTATTCCAAGCCTAGAGTTAATTTAATTGAGTTTGGCTATTGCTAAAAATAATACAAATGGGGTTGCTATAACTATCGAGCAATAGCAACCTTAGATAATTGAGATATCACTCATAGAGAGTGGCAATATCACATAATGCCAAATGATATTTAGTTGAATTTAGTAGCTTCTTCCCCAGCAGGATGCCCTTACCCACCAGAGACTGTGGGGTGGGTGGGTTTGGTATGCTATTCGATATGGCGCTGAAGGTGTAGTCGAATATTGGTGTTACTGATGTATCCCCGCCTATCGAACACGCTTCAAAATACTCCATATTGAGCCGTTTAGCCAGTGACATAGCCTCGTTCTTTTGGACGGCATCCTTCGAGGTACTGTACAGGTCCACCTTGTTGCCTATGAGCACTCTAACCGGTATTTACGCTTTCTAATTGCTCTCCACCCACTTCTCTATGTTCTCAAATGACTGTCGTTTGGTTACTGAGTCAATTCCACCTTACCATCGAATATGTAGATCGCTGCAGTTCCTCCCAGACAGTATCTAAATGTATACTCGACTGATCTCAGCCTGCTGGGTATCTCCCAGTAGTTAATCCTGTAAATAGTCTCTTCATCGTGATAGTTGATGGACTACTCTAACATATTGAGTACCTTAATGTTCATTTAATCTGACTGCTCCGAAAAGGCCACCTTCCCGTAGTTAGAAAGCGCTACATAAACCCCTACTCTCACCATTAAGCAACGAGGTCTTGCCTACACTCTTATCACCGATAATGAGTATTTTGAACTTGAAGTGATAATCCTCACTCTCCATAAGTTATAACTTATATAAACTTAAATACATACAACTTCAGTACTTCTTTCCACGAGATTTGACTGCTTCCACTGGGAATATAAAGAGGGGTTTGAGAGGTTCCTACTGGTCGGTTATAGCAGGGTTATCTATCTCTGCGAGGCTCTTCCGGTAAAGGTCGTGGATATAGCTCCTGGTGACATACCTGATTCCTTTGAGTTATTCAGCTGGCAGGGTGTAGGTGTGCTCCTACTCGATAAACCTACCCTGGAACTCCTCCTGAATACGATTAAGATTCTCTTTTATTATGTTCATCTTCTATTATGGTTTGTCATCCGGTTTCACCCTGCAGCTGGTAATCAAAAGTATATGGTAAATCGACATTAGCAACTGCTCAGGGCTCAGTTTCTTGTAGGTAATGAATCTGAATATAGTGAGCCCCACCCTATCATGGAAATTAGATATAAAGATGTTAATCTCCTCGTTCTATCCAGCCAGTTCCCTCTGAAGGAAGTTGGTATAACAGTTACAGAGTATCTTCTCATAGATAGGTAGGGAAGTCTAGTCACTATCAAACTTAGAGATCCTAGAGTTCTGTTACTTTCTAATAGTGTTACCCACATAAAACTTCTGTCGATCCTTCAACTGCGAGAACTCCAGCACAATATTATTCAAGGTATCAGCGATATTGAAGTCCCTCTAAAACCTCCTCAATAGTCCCTGCAGCTCATCCACATTTGCTAACTCGCTAAATTCAAACTGTTTCTGTTTGGTTTGACGCAGTCTACGCTCGAATAGCTCTAGCTTGACGATAACAGCAGCTTTCTTTGTCTAGGGTTCGGGCTATTAGGCGAACCACTCATCTACTTTAGTTACTAGATAGTGTTAGAGGGGAGTGCGTACAGTCTAATGATTCAATCTCTCTACTGAATCTACGATTCGTTAGAGTTTGTTTGTGTATGTTCGGGCTGGAGGCTCGGGACGGTTTTTCATTCTGGGGCTGGTTTAATAGGTAAGAGTGTTCTTCCCATGGCACATACCCCCCATTATAACATAATACTTATAACTACATCAGTTCTGACGCTGTCCCTGCTGCTGTTGTTGCATTTGCTGCTGCATGGCTTCAGGGTCTGCCTTGCTCATCACAAACATCAACGCTACAAAGCCTATTATATACCATTGCTGAACTATTAACATCTATTACGTATTTCTGGAAGAAAGTCTTCTACTCCTCACCCTCCTTTGCCTTTTTAGTTTGAACATAGGTCAGTACGTGGTCTTTGCCGGGTTGGCTCCTCAATACCATAGCCTCTGCCCCTCCAATTTCCTTCCTCTTCAGCTTCTTTTGGCTGTAGTTGATAGCTAACACTTAGAATGCTTGGTTGGTAGTAATTTCAAACAGTTCCTTAAAGTTTGACTCATGAATGTCCTCCCTACGGATTACTTCCTGCATGGTTACATTAGTCCCTTCCTCCTCGTATACAAGCCACAGAAACTGGGATCCACCCTGCACTGCATTCAGGTCGACAGCGTACTCATAAACCAACTAAACATCTGCGGAAGCCTCATTATATTGCTGATCAACGTGGAATAGTATGTTAGCTACTTTTTATTTCTGATTCACTGCGTAGTTAATCTTTTGTACTTGGATCAGTGGGTAGCACTCTGTTTACACTAAATGTTCTGGTTTGTCTTTCACAGAGGACCATATTAGCGATTACTGTGTACAACAACACAGTTTTAAATGAAATCATAATTTGTATAAACGAAATTGTGTTGCCTGATTCTTTGGAGCTGTTATTACAACAGCTCGTACATTAATCAATCTAAAGATAGATGGCTACTCAATAATAGATAATATTAAGTAATGTCAAAGGACCATCATTCCGAAGGTAACGGAACTTTAACACAGAGCCTCAATTTTAGGATCTTTACTTGTAAGCATTGAGGTTGCCGAAGGCAGCTCGAAGGCACTGCCTACCCTAAGCAGTATAATTTACCAAATGCCTCCATCGCCTAGACCATAACATCACGTCCATTTTAGGTCTGTAGCGCTTTGATTGTTAGAACCAAATTGATACCTACAGCCACTGCATGAAAAAAATGTAAAGCAGCCACCACGTAGAAACCAGAAGCAATCAGCCAACTATTTGATAGCCGCTTACATGCGGAACCCAGCATATTTCAATAAGTAACAGATCGCACCCGGCCTCCACGATCTGGTCAGCATAATCTTTCCAATAACTTTCAAAGGAGGTCCCATCAGCGGCTACAAATTCGTATGATAAAACCCAATCTCAATCGACAGACAAATCAAATCGAACAACATTTTTAGGGTTCGGAGATAAAACACTCTACGCCCACTATTACATTATTAAACATATCTTTTATGTTCGCAAGAAGTCTGCTCTCCAGACAGGGACAGGGTCTCACTCGCACCATCAAGAGATACTTCGACTTGCACGAGTATCAGAGCAAAGACTTCATGAGAAAGTTTGGCATTCTCGTCCAGAAAGGAGACATCGCCACTTCACCTTAGCAAGCTGAAAAAGTCGCCAAGGGGTTGGACCCTGCAGGTGGGCTCATCCTTAAGGCGCAAGTGCACGCAGGTGGAAGAGGAAAGGGTACTTGGCTGGTTACTCTATAGGACATTTAACGAGCGGCTTGAAGGGCGGAGTACAAATTGTGAAGACTCCAGGAGAGATCAGGGACTTTACCAAAAAGATGCTTGGATACAACCTCATTACCCACCAAACAACTAAGGACGGACTCAAAGTAGATGCAGTCCTCATCCACGAAGGTGTCGATATTAAAAGGCAAATCTACCTTGCACTTATCCTAGATAGAAATACACAAAGACCAGCATTGATGGTTTCGAAGAACGGAGGTACCTATCAGCCATCATTTAGGAATGGATATCGAAGAGGTTGCTAGGACTGACCCAGATTCAATCAAAGTTTACCCATTTGAGATCGATAAAGGAATCACCAAGGAAATACTCGACAAGGTTGAGAAGGAACTTGACCTCAAGGACATCAAGGACTGGAGACAGCAGATTAAGAACCTCGAGACTATGTTCAATAAGTGTGATGCCCTTCAAATCGAAATCAACCCATGGGCTACCAACCCTCAAAATCAAATTTACTGTGTCGATGCTAAGATTAACATTGATGATAATGCTAAATTCCGCCAGAAAGAGTTAGTTGAGCTAAGAAAGAACTCACTAGCTTCAGAAGATGTAGATCCAAGCGAGGAGAAGGCTATTGCAGCTGGTCTCAACTACGTAGCGCTCGACGGGAACATTGGATGTATGGTCAATGGAGCAGGACTAGCTATGGCTACTATGGATATCATTAAGCTGAAGGGTGGAGAACCAGCAAACTTCTTAGATGTCGGAGGAGGAGCCAACGTAGAGCAGGTTAAAATCGCCTTTGAAATCCTCTCTAGCCATCCTCAAGTAAACTGTATTCTCATAAACATATTCGGTGGTATCATGAAATGCGATGTTATTGCCCAGGGTATAATGAAGGCAGCCAAGATGGTAGGTGTTAAGGTACCACTAGTATGCAGACTTATCGGTACAAATGCTAAAGAAGGTAACGAACTCCTCCAACAGTTCACGAAAGAAAATCCTAACTTCAAAATTATAGTTGCCAACGATTTGGATGACGCAGCCTAGAAATCAGTCAAAGCCCTAAAAGAACACATTAAATCCCAAGGCAAGAAATGATTATATATTGGAATTCAGTTTAATTATGTATTATACTGTTAGTTATTCAATTCGTTAAAATGAAAACAATGATACAGAGCGATAAGGTAGCACTCTCCTATTTCGCCTCTATTGAGAAGGATATCACCAGACTTTATAAACAGGCGCTCCCTAAATAACCCTTCCAGTCCCAGGAGCAGCAGATAGCACTGCTGAAGTAAGTACTCATTCAGTATCTGGGTGGAGGCTACAATAAAGAAAATCAGCCTATCAACAATACCTAAGCCGCTCCAAGCACCGATCTGACTAGATTTGAGGAAGATCTGGTCGATAAAGAGGAGCAGATAAAAAAACTAAAGAAGCAGATGGAGATTGAGTTCGAAATGACCAGAAACTTCATTAATAGCTTTAAGAAAAGCGGTCCAGAGGTGGATCAGAGCAATCCATTGAAAATAAGGAGACTACATTCATTAGGTATTGAAGAGTTATCTACTGCTCCTGTTGAAACTGTGACGGAAAGGCACTCTGATTTAGTGCCCAGAAACATCTAATTCCCTTCCTAATCAACCCAGAATAAAACACTCCTAAAACTGAACAAACTTTAAAGATTTCTCATAAATCGTTCTACCCATGTTGCAGCTCGCCCACGCTAAGCAAACATCTCTTGGAATTTCAGCCCCACCAAGTAAGACATCAAACTATAAAACAAATCCCTCAAAGTCATGCAGTAAAACTTACGAAGCCAACTCTAGTCCCAAAACAAACTCTCTACTTTCGAATAACTCTGTCAGAAGTAAGACGCCGTTAAGACCCGCTAACGTAAGTGCAGAGCCCAATAATAGCAGCTGCGTAAGTTGGAGATGAAACTAAATAAGAAGCATATGGAGTTAGTGTGCAAGTAGAAGCATCTAAAAATTCACTGATTGTATACTCAAAGAAAATATTATGGAACGTTCTTTTTACGAGTTTTACCGTCCGAGGGTACAGCCTCGAATATCTTGTAGTAGTCTTGGAGGTTTTAGTCGAGTTCCAGAATGGCAGCTACGTTCCCACATCGGTAGCAGTAGTTCGGGGCTGACCATACAGTCACCAAACGATTCGAAAACACTTTTTTGTAGCCTTACATCACTAGTTGGTGGGCTCTGCATATAAGATTGATGTTGTTAAGACGGTTGAATTTCTATACGGCATCATTACCGAATAGGTAGCCGGCACCACGGGGTGATATCGACCATCCCTGTATTTCTATGTTAAGGATGAGCTTACCATCGGGGTCTGACCACATCAGATCGCACATAGGACCATCATGTGGTACCTATTGCTTGCGATCAAGCGACATAATCTCATCTATTGCGTTAATATTAGGAGATAAACCTCCATGTACACACAATATCTTCTAGTCGATGATCGCAGCAAGTGCCAGACAATCAAACACATCAGTACAGTACTTCCAAACATTCAGTGACCCATATTTTCTCAGACATTAATCATAAAACCCATAAACCTGAGTGATTTGCCTCGACTAATGGTTTCCTCTAATAAGGTAAATTCGAGATCTAAACTTAACCTTGAGTGCAATCAGCAGCTGGAAGGTCTACACACTATTTAATCCTCTATCGACGAAATCTCCCATGAAGAGGTAGTTAGTGTAGGGTGGTTCTCCTCCAATTCGAAAGAGCTCCAGTAGGTCGAAGAACTGCCCATGAATATCTCCGCAAATCTACCCTTATCATTACAATATACAGTGACGGGAGCCTCAATCTTAATGACATTGGCTTATGCAAGCAGTATTTACTTGGCCAGCAGGCACAGAGCCTTAACTTCACCCTAATTGAGTTTCTCTCCCTTTTTGAGTTGATCTATTTGCTTATCCAGTTCAGCCGGATTCATGTATTTAAAAACAAAACAGGCTATGGGTTTATAATCATATGAGGAGATAATAAACGGAATAGGTGCTGTTCAGGATTGAGTCCATCTTCCAGAATATTGGCTTTAGAAGGCATATTCCAGGGGTCGAGAGTCTGAGAAGCTAACAAATCTATCTTGAACTCTGCAATATTATCTTTCATAACCATGCTATCGAACTCATCAAAATTAAGGAGTCAGGGCTCAAGTCCGGAGAGAAACTGGATTAGCTGGTGGCGTTGGTAAGCAGGATTATTGGAATGGACCTGCCCCATATTTCTGGTAGGCTCATTTCGGAGGGTAACCTCAACCACGCTAGTAACCTACTTTAACTATTGGAGTATGTGAGTGGACCACCAGCAGAACCTATTGACTATGAAGTACACTCAGCCCCCTAGGTTGATAATGACGATCTGGACTAATCTATCCCACTCAACCATACTGTGCAGGCCACTCGGCAGTAGTTCGGATATTCTGAATCTGATGAAAACTCTGTTCATACGGAAGCCAACGATATGAACGATAGAAGTCGTATAGAAACTCAGGAGAGTGCGTCGAATTCGGCTGAATCTCCCCTACCCCCAGTGCCACCAGATGGACGAAATATAATCAGCAATCAATCTTCCTACCAACCCATGAAAAAGAAACGGAATAAAGCTCAGAAGAAGGAATACCCACCTCCTCTCCCATATAAGCCCTTAAACAAATAATAAAGGCTTATTCAGATGAATTAAAAGATAAAAGTAGCCTATGCCTCCAAATTACTATCTACTGTGTAGCATTTGGAGAAGAAGAGGCTGGAAGATTTCAAAGCGACGTGCAGTAAACACTAGAACAGAATCATTAATAAAGCGAGAATGCAACTCAAGTAGTAAAGAGACGATAATAATAAGCTTAACATGACCCTTAGACAAAACCAAGTCTACGCGAGAGCTACCCGATCAAATATGACTAAAGGGCAGAAGTCCCTTCCCGTCAACATCTATAAAATTCTCAAGTCCCATAAGAAGCTTAACAATTAGCATCGGCTCCGACACCTCCAGAACAAGCACAAATAGCTGATGGCGATTGTATAGGACACAGCAGATATCGAGGAGATGCAGGCGATGTTGCTGGATACTTTCAAGTGGTGATACGCCTCCAAAACCAACATTAGCTGTTCAATTAAGTGTAGAAGAGTATTAGTAGAAGTCAGTCATTAGCACTCCACCTCGTCATCAGCCTATAGAACTCATCCAGGGTAATCTTTCCAGGAGTTTTACAGTTGGATCTCTCCATTATTTTCAACAGTTAGTCTGAAGTCAGTTCTTCCTGCACCTCCTTCACAATATTGAGGATGTCTCCAGTGTCGATATACCCTAACTATCTCATCGCTTACCCTTATTCTTCCGATCGTACTTCCTGAATACCTTCCGGATGTCCTCTCTGCTTTCCACCTGGGAGGGTACCCTCGTCATAATTGCCATAAACTCTGAGAAACCGATGCCTCCAGCCTCCTTCTCGTCGTACTCCGCAACAATATCGTAGAGCGTCTATTTATTAGCATTGATTCCATTCTTGTGTAGAGCAAATTTGATGTCACTAGGTGCCAATATTCCTCTGCCCGTTGAATCAATCTCGTCGAATACCTGCTTTATCAGAATAACATCCTATTCTGAAATGTGTGCCGTCACGTAGAGTCTCGGATTGAACTATTTCGCTCAGATATTTACTGTTTCTGCAGAGAAATTGCGGTTGGCGCGAATAACGGAAGAAGCCTAACTTCTTTTGGATTGTTTCATTATTGATGACTATTAGAGCTGAATAAGGAAGGCCATACCTTCTCGGTTCTGAGTCGGCTGTTAGGGCTTATGCTCATTTTATGTAAATTTATTTAGTTATAACTTCAAAAAAAAATGATGACGCAGTTGAAAGTAGCACTGTAGGAATATATAAGACAAAGATTAATTTGGTACAAACCTGAGCTATGAGTTGGCTATTGTTTCAGCATGCAGAAGAATCTAAACTAAGTACTTTGTTGGGCTTGATGGCTGGGGGTTGACCCTACCAGCAATCACTCGTCAATCTTTTTCATCACATTATTAAGATAATATGATATGGATTCTATCAAGGCTTGCTGAGGCTCATCAGGCAGATTCAGGTTGCACGTTGGAAGAAATCAATTAGTAGAACTCAGTTTAAGAAGAGTTGTAAAATGACAGTTACTCCAATTCTCGTCTAACATGAGAAGTAACATTGTGAATCGTTTACGGGAGAGTTCGAAATAGATCCCTTGTCGGAGACTGTTAGACTGTGCGGAGGTCTTAAACAAAAGCCAAATCCAATTAGCAATATTCGAACGGGACGATGATTGTTTAGGTTCTGGTTTTAGTCTATAAGGGGTAAGTTGGAGTCTATTCGAGATAAAAGTTGGTCAAATTGAAGGTGGTTCCTTGCATTTTATTGGATTTGTTTGATAATTATTATAAACAACAAGGATTGAAACTGTTTAAAATTAGTCAAATGTCCTACTAGCCGTCAGAAGAAATGGAGCTGAGGCTTTGGCTTCAATGGGCGCCCTCGGAGCAAAAGCTTAGCAGCAACTAAAGACATAAACCTATTCTCGTCCTATCAGAATGACTTTCGCAAATCTTTAATTAAAAATTGAAGACGATTCCTTATTAATAGTTATTATCAATCACAATGCAAGGGTTGCGAACAACCAAAGAAATTAAGAGTCCGCAGTAAGCCGAAAGTCAAATCATCTACCACATTCGCTATAGGATGTGCCAGTCTGGTCGGACACTATAAGTCCCCTTCAGAAGAGCATACGATGAACTCCAAGACTAATTCAGGTATTTGGGAGTAGATCCTTACTCAAAAACACCATTTTTGAAGGTCATGTAGCGATTTTCATAAACCTTCGGTATCAACTATGAGGAGTAGCGTATCATAATCAAAACCAAGTACTACAAGATGCGCATTTAAGAATTTATGGACTATCTCAATAAACAGGGATGTAAGGGAGCCATTTTCGATGATGATTAGCTAGCTCTCAACGGCCCTCTCAGAGACTAAATCATTTACAAAGTTGACGATAAGAAACTGCGAATAGCAGTGATTAATAATGTGAGGTATGTGTTCCCGATGGATTTGGAGTAGAAGTGGGAAATGGTAAAGACGGATGGGCAGAACAGAAACCCCGAGAAATACAGGAAGTAAGGATATTTATCGCTATGTCGGGAGTAGTTTGGAGGCAGGGGCCACTAGAAAGATGTGGAGCATCAGTAGAAAACCAAGGCACCGAAGGACAACACCCGCTACAACTACAGTATTCCTGGGTACGGTGAGCTCTTCGCTGAGTGGCGTCGGTAATAATAGAATGAGAAATCGAAAGCTCACAAAAAGAAGTGATTAGCTACTTTCATGTATACAAATAATCTTTTGAGACACGGCTATATTATTCTTACTATTATCCCAATTTCATGAGCTGCTATTCCTAATACTGTGTCATCGTCGAGATTGTTTCTGGGTGTGCTTCGGTCATAGTTTTTATTGCTGCAGTACTCGCCTACTAGCAACGATGGGCGAAGGAGTTTAGATGGTGAATACGACCAATGCAAGTGCAGGTGGAGTTAATGTTACAACAGCCGGCAGAGCTACCCAGGCTATGCCAACCTATGTACGCAGCACCGACGTACAATCAACCTGCCTACGTACAGCCTTATTACGGATAGCCTTATTACGGCCTACCTACCTATGGCCACGGACAGCCCGCCAGCAGCCAACCAGCGTATAATTTTCAAAACCCACAGCCAATTATAGGTGAACTTTTAATGACAAAACACTGATCAGATTGTTAAATAGGAACCCTATTATTTTTTGATGTAATCTTTTGGCCTAAGTTCTTTGACTGAATAGTGCAGGTAAAACCCCCACAACGTTTGCCAAACTGCAGGCCGCATTTGCTGGTAATTATATCAATGTAAACTGACATAAATTTTAAAAGCTGTCCTATTGAAACACTAGAAGAGACGGGATGAGGCTTCCACCTTCGTTAGGTACCCTTATCGCAAACGCTTAGCAACAGTCGAAGAAGTAGGGTATTTGTCGTTCTTTCAGGAGTAGTTAAGCTTACAAAAAGAAGTGATGCTACTACCATGCAAAAATAATCTTTAAGTCATGCCTATTATATTCTCACTTTAATAAATTCAATGAGCTGCAATCCTTCCTACTGCGCCCCCTACTACTGCTGTAACTCCTCCAATTCTTGTGCTACCTCATCTAGTACCTGCTCCACCTATTACTACAGTACTGTACTTACAGTCTGGAATATTATCTGGATTGTTGTTGGATGTCTTGCTGCTGTAGGGTTTATTGTTGGAGGCATTATCTACTGGAGGAGGAGACAGGCTAATATCAGGCTCATGCAGTAGGCAGCTATGCTATCCAGAGACAGTCCAACTGTTGCAATGGTGGGTAGAGGAGGAGCGTAGATGATGAATGTAACCAGCGTAAGTGCAGGTGGAGTTAGTGTAACAACAGTCGGACAAAACTACCCAGTCTATGGTCAGCCTATGTACGCAGCACCGATGTATGCTCAACCAGTCTACGGACAGCCCGTATACGCCCAACCAGCTTATTATGTTAAACCCCAATAGCCAGTAATGGGTTAACCACTAATGGCAAAACAATGATTAGCTTGATAAATAGGGAGGGATCCTATTATTTTTGTTGCATTATACTTATGGCCGAAGTTTCTTTAAGCGTGCTATTCGTTGGACTAGATGGTGCAGGTAAAACCACCATTCTACGCTCTATGAGAAATAGCACTGAATAGGTGTTTCCTACTGCTGGGTTCTAAATCCATTATGTTCCCATCCAGAAACTACAGAAACCTATCCTCTGCTACGACTGCTCAGGGTAGAATGGCACCCACCGTAGAAATTGGAAGACGTTCTACTCATACGTGCAGGGCATAGTCTTCGTTATTGACGCTAGTGATACTGGCAGATTTAAATACGCTAAATAGGAACTTAACGAACTCTTGAAGGATCACACTGTTACGGAGAGGAAACTACCCATCTGTATCATGCTTAACAAGATAGATAAGAAGACCCCACCCAAATAGATGTATGTACAGGCGCTCGATATCGAAATGCAGCAGTCAAATAGAAAAATTTATCTTAAGGAAACCTGTGCATTTACGAAGGAAGGGCTTGATGAGTGCATGCAATGGCTGCATCAATCGACAGTGTGATTGAAACTAGCGATTAATTTGATACTGTATATTGATCTAAAACAATAAACATCTATCATGATGACATGCTGCTGTTCGTGAAGGAACTGAAAGATGATAGACTGCTGGATCCTCCTGCCGAATTTGGCCTCAAACTTATTGAAGGGAGAGTTATGGTTGGAGAACTGTTGGAGGACAAGGAAAAGCTTGAACCAGAAGAGCCTGATGAGCCTGATGAACCTGATGAACCTGAAGAACTGGGGTTAAGGAAGCCGGAGCTACCTAAGCTGCTTGAAGAATCAAGACCAGTTAGCGATCCTCCCATGCTTGACAAAGAACTGCCTGAACCTGTCGTCGAAATCGATGTCGTTCGTGAGATAGTAGTTGTAGTGTCACCTGCCCCAATACTAGAGCTGCCTGAAGATACCCCACTGAGTCCCCCATCCAAAGCTGATCCTAAACTTAAAGAACTGCTAGACAATCCAGACCCAGAACCTATTGAGCTTGGAGATATCAAACTACCTAACGTTGTACTACCTGAACTCCCTGGAAAGGCTGTAGATATGGTGCTTGACGGGAGGCTGGTGCTTCTAATTATCGAAGTAGTTGTTGATGTTGATCCTGGAGATAGTAATGATGTTGAGGGTAGTACACCAATAGTACTGATTGAGGCTTGTTGGCCTGAACCTAAAGCAGCTATTGAACTAGCAATACTAGGGTTATTCGAAACTCCAATCACCAAGTCAGTATTAGTGGGTAGTACACAGCTCTACCCCAAAAGATATGCTCCTTCTACACAGCTCAAACATGCTCCAGTAGCCACGAAAGACCTACATAAAGGATTCAGATATTGAGAGATATCTTGGGAAATGAACAAGGTTACTCCATATTGTTGATTTATTGATCGAAGTACCTGTTGAAGAGAGGCAAGAGCTAGAGGAGTTAGTTGATCTCCACTCGACGTAAGGAAGAAAATGGGTCCTCTGATGCTGGAAGACTGTAGGTTGACTCGTTGGCCGTCACTAAACACTAAGATTAACTGTTGGGATTAGGATACTCCTCTGTTAAGATTTTATAGAGTTTGGGAAAGCGAAAAGATAAATGCTTGATTGAATGACTGTCCACCTGGCAATGATAGTGATGGTGTTGTCTGGGTACTGAAGACGAATCTACGGGTAGCAGCGGCATTCTGGTCACTAATCAACTGTTGTCGCCTAAGTTATTATCTTCTGCGTTGTTCAGCTAAACTAGCATCCAAGGCTTGTCTTTACATTGCAAGACGTTGAGCTTCTGTCAACTGTTGCTGTTCAGCTATTCTTCTCTGCTCTGCCAACTTTTGTGCTTCAAGCCTCTGATTTTAGGATAACTGCAGTATTTAGTTTAACCTACGTTACTGCTCTAATCTTTGAGTTTCGTATCTCTGACGTTACTGGGTTACTCGATCTATCTCTTGTCTTTGGAGGTCTGCTAGTCTCTTCTATTCTGCGACTCTCCTTTACTATACTACTCTATTTTCATCTGCTACCCTTCGTTGTTACGCTATTCTCTGAGCTTCGAGTCTCTGCGCCTCGGTTTGACGTTGAGCCTCCTCAATCCTTTGAGTATCTGCCTGCCGTTGAGCTTCAAACTGTCTTCTCGACTAAACTATTTGCCTTTATTGTTCAGCCCTAGCAGCTTCAGCTTGGGTTCTTTGCTGTATAATCGTCTGAAGCTAGGTTCTACGAGTTTATGCTAGTCTAATCTAATCAGCTAACCTCTGTTGTTGAGCAGCTCTATCAGCCTCTGCTTGGACTCTTTGTTGAGCAGTCCTCTGAGCCTACAATCTTTGAGATTCTGTTTGACGCTGAGCCTAAGCTAATCTTTGAGTATCAGCCTGTCTCTGAAACTCAGACTGCCTTTGGGCTTCTATTAGTAATCTTTATTGTTCAGTACGGTTGGCCTAAGCAAGAGCTCTTTCTTGTGCAATCCTTTGAGCCTGAGTACGTTGGTTTTATGCCAGCCTTCTTTACTCTACTAGACGATTGGATTCGGTCTTGCTCCTCTACTACGCAAGTCTTCTCTCTTACGCTATTCTCGTAGCTTACTGTTTTTGCTGCTCCGATTGGCGTCGGATTTCTACCAGTCTTTGTGAATCAGCTTGACGTTGAGACTAAAGTAACCTTCTGCTTTCGTTTAGTTTGGTTTATTGGTCGATTCTGGTAGCCTATGCCTGTTGCCTCTGTTGAATGATCGATTGAGCCTAAGTTCTTAAACTCTCTATAAGTTGCCTTTATTGGTTTAGTCTTGCCTCATCTGTTGATCTTCGTTGCTCAGTCGAAACCCTCTCAGCCTGTAACCTTTGCATTTAAACCCTGATAGATTCAGACTGCCTTTGAATATCTAGAAGTCTTTGGGAGTCAGTTTGCCTTTGAATTTAAGACTGTCGTTGCAACTCGTTAAGCTTTCTCTGTTAGTCTTGAATTTGCTGTTGGAGGGCATCTCTGGATTGTGAGATGGTTGTCGATATTGATGTTCTTTGAGTGGTTATTTTAATGAGCTATTGCTGTAGATTTTGGAGGGTAATTCTCTGGTTAGTAATCTAATCGTCTGCCTTCTGTTTCGCCTGTTAAGCTGCCCTTCGTTGTTCAGTAATTTGGACTGCTAAGCGCTGTGATTACTAAAGCGCAGCTGAGTATTGTTGCTGAATCTGTTACAACCTTTGCCTCTAAGATGCTGCCTGCTGTTCTGCTAGTGTCCTTCGTTGCTCTGCTAACCTTCTTGTTTCTTCTAACACTTTTAACCGGTTGGCCTATTGCTGAGCTCTCTGTCTTTCAGCTTCATCGGCTTGCCTTCGAGCTTCCTCTATCTGTCTAGTAACTAAATCAGTATTTACAGTCGTTGTTACATTCCGAGTAACATTCTGGCCAGTAGTGATTATTCCCCCTGCTCCTCCCTGCGTCACATTGGAAACAGTAGTATTAATAAGAACAGTTGTAACTTGTTTGGGTACTGTAGTTACTGCCGATTGAGAGTTGATACTCTGGATGATCTGTTGCAGAACCCATAGAACTTGCGAAGTTGGTGCCTATCCTCCACTAAAAGCAAAATAAATTGGACCGTTAATTGGCTGCGTAAATATCGTAGGTAGTGCTTGCCCATTAGAATTAATCATTATAATTGGAGGTTGTTGTCCCGATGTAGCTGAATTGTAGGAGTTCAGAGCATTCTGTAGTGCCTGTAGCACCGATACTCTAATCGGCTGTCCTGAAGTAGTTGTTATAAACACTTGGCTTTGAGTAAGCTGTGGTCTTCCCACTAATACACTGCTAGTTGAAACCTATGTTATATTTATACTGTTTATCACTCCGCTACTACGAGGAAGGGAATATGTAGTTTGGTTTATGAAGGAAATAGCGTTTTGTGATAGGTTCTGTCCATTTACTGCTGTCAGATAGATAGGTACAGGAACTGCAGAAGCAGTATTTGCATTCAACTGTCTGCCATCCCCACTAGTAATTACTATCGCTTCATTGGGAAAGTTCGAGTTGAAAAAGTTGAGTGCCTGGAGAATGGCATTAAAGGTCTCTACAGTCAAGGTGCCTGTAGCAGTTGTAATATAGATTGATCTTCTTGTAGATAAGCCTGAAGAAGCGGTACCTGTAGTCTGCCTGCTGATATTGGTCAATGTAATCGATGTTGTTCCTACTCCTCCCGCACCCATACTACTAGAACTGGATGTAGAACTCGACTATCCTATTGAGTCACCTGCCAGAGCCACACAGTTTCCATTTACCAGATCATATCCTATATAGCATCTGCTGCAGACTCCGTTATTTTGATCGTAAACTAAGCACAATGTACTCACTGCTCGGCATACTCCATCCATCACGAAGAATCTTGGTAAGCATCGTTCGCACATACCATTCGTTGCTACCCTTAGACAATTTATATCCTGGGTTCTGATACCCGAAGACATTGATGGATTTACTGATGTTGACGTTGAACTTGTTGTTGTTGTTGAGGTGGTGGTAGCTCCCTGAGCACCTCCAAAAGCCCCTGCAGTCCCCATCTGATTTCCTGCGCTCGATGTGAAGCCACTTTGCCCACCTCCTGCAGAGAACATGCCCGAAGTCGAACCACTTTGCCCACCAACTGTTCGACTTGAAGAACTGGTCACCATAGTCGATGACTGAGATGACCCCATGCTTCCACCGCCGAATATTTGACTAACCGTTGGATTGTTTCCAACTCCACCCAATATACACCTTCCATCCGCAACAAGAGTAGCTTCAAAGAGGCATGACAAACAACGACCGTTATTCTGGTCGTAAGAGAGGCAGTTCTGGTTGACTTAGGTGCAGGCTCCATTAGAGAGATAGAAGAATGGGCGACACTGAGAGCAAATTCCTACAGGTGTAAACACAAGGCAATTAGGGTCCTGGGAGAGAGTGACACACAATAACCCTACAATTAGGAGTGACGGATGTACAATCATTAACTTATTATTTGTATTTCAACCTTCAGTAAGTTGGCAGATTGATGCGCGGATTAAATTTATTTGCATGGGCGTTGGAATCCAGTAGATTATTTGAATTTGTAGCTAACCTGAAGGTAATCTTAAAGGGAGATTCAACACAAAGGAATATTTCTGTCGATGGCAAAGGATATGTGTAAACAAAGAGTAAATTAAAATAGCAATAAGAACGTATACAGCTTGCTGAAACTATTCAATTAACTCCGGGTGAACTGCTAGTGCCTTAACTCAGCAGACCGATCAAAAATAAACATAATTTGTCAATAGATATCTTTTCTTAATCATCTGTTGTAATTATAAATCATCGTTCATGCTAACCTCTCCAATTTAATTTAATTCCTTTCGATAATTTATCAACTTCCTTCTAACACCTTACCTACGTTAGATTTAATGTTCTGTAACTTATTATGTGGAATAGATCAGCCACCAGCAAAATCATTCAGGACCGGCTCTCTGAAGAAGTACCCCTCCCGTCATTCAGTCATACCTAAGGCATAGACGTAGCCTCGATCACATGCGCTCCAAAATCGATACTACATGCCCATCTCGACCCCACTTCGTCTACAATAAATACAAAAGCCTTATGAAGGAGAGCGGTACATCTCCTCTAATTCAGAACGTCAATCCGAAATCAAATCCAACAATGCCATTCTCGTTCAGAAGATGATTAACCAAAAGCAGGGTAAATTTCACGTACTGTCGAATCCAGTTGCAGGGAAGCAGTCTCTGAACGACATAATAAACCGGCGGGTGAGCAGAAGCATTGCCTAGGGCAATAGAGTACCTTTTAGACTATGAAGATGATAATGAAAAAATTAACAGACGCTAAACCCACTTACCAAACGCGAAACATACTGTCCAATACAAGGAAGCATCTAGAGTATATGTTCAACATATCTCAAAATGCACGTAGGGCACCCTCTGCCCGGTACACTGACGAAGAAAGTAGGCAAAAAACATCTTGGTCAAGTAGATCAAGAATATCGAGAGGGTCGATAAGACCTGAGAGTGCCTTATGAAGGATTATGATATCTATTGTGTTTCATATTTAACAGTTAATTATTAACGTAAGATTGCTCAGATATAAATCTGCAGAGTTACTAAGTAAACTTTTAAATATGATACGGATTAATCCAAGAGCACAAAGACTAGTCAACAACCTTGAAGAGAAATGAAATGTAATTAATTTTAGATTTAAACAAATAGTATCTTCTATTCCACACCAAAAAGAATAAATTTTGAGTGCTAATCCGATTCAGACCCAGTTCTCTTGTTGTGTCCAAACTTGGGCTTCGTAATTGGTAATTCTTTATGATTTGGTTAATTTTTTTGAAATATTTACTCAAACATCGAATATTGTTGCTTACGCAAATTTACTGCATGTATTCTTACTCATAAACTAGGTAGGACAACAGATCACCAATCTAATGATTGTGTTGTATTTGATGGTGCATTTTGGTCTAAATAATAATTTTACTCTCCAACGCTCTGACCTATGCTTCCGTAGGGAGTGAGAGTCTAAAATAAAATAACGGATAGAATAATTAATTATGAATATTAAAAAATAATATTAAATTTCTGTCGGCTCAAACCAAAAGTTAATAAACAATTTTCCTCCACTCGGATATCCCCACGAATTCAATTTTATTTAATCATTTAATACTCATCTGACCAATATCTTATCCAGCAGCTAGTGATCCGAATCACTGCCACGTTCAAACACCATAATTCAGGCTAATGCGTTTGGCAGCTAAGCCATAAATTAATACTAACATCATATTCGTTTGTTGCTGTTCTGTTGCAGCTTAATTATTTATGATTAGAAGCCTTATAAACCGCTCTCCAAAATTCTAGCATACCCAAAGCTCCTCAAGGTGTCGCTATTCTTTTACGGTTAATATCCTTAGTAGGTTATCCACCTACTTCCCCCAACTACCTTATTAATAACACATATAGCACTATCACTGTCGAGGTAGGGGTTGTTGGCCCATGTGTTTCAGCTTAATATGCTGATTGAGGGATCCCTAAGATCCATACGATTTCTGGCATTTCTCAAATCTGCATTGATAGTGCCTAGCGATCTCTCCTGCAGTGCGTCGTGATCGCTTCTTCTTTTCAGAGTTGCTCTCTGAGCCTATCTCTTTGTGGTGATGTTCCGATTTACTGAGTGATTGGATTTGGCGCTCGATGGCTCGTTTTTAGTTTTGTGTCTGAGAGATCTGAATGAGGAGGTGATGTACTTATTGCTGGAGCCGGACATTAGCTAGGAACAACCTACAGTATTCCTTGTAGAAGCCGACATTAAGGTCTGTGGAGCGACTCAAGGCTCTTTCAAATTGCTTCTCGAGGAACTTACTGGAGGCATTGCTCTAGGAGTCAGAGTCTCTCTAACTGGCTTCCTGTTGATGACTCATCATAAGGGATTTAAACGATCGGTGATTGTAATTTATTGATAAAGATGACCACCAGCAGTCTAGTTGTTAAAATACTGGGTTTTGGAATACCCACAGCCTTTGCATGCTACATGCTATACACCAGCTATCAAGGTAAAACTACGCCAAAACCACCCAAGGACTACAAGATTCCAGATGTAAATGAGGAAGCCCTCAATTCTACAATTGCCTAATTGAAGCTAAATATGACATCGGAACCTCTTCACACTCAAGAATAAACCATCAGAAGCATATTCCTCAAATCGATCGAGCTAGTCAAACCTTAGTTCGCACCACTCACCCAGCACTATCGCGACGGTATTTAGTTAATGACGCAGTGAGAAGACAGTTGGTTGATCCAGTCGACCAACTCAGCTCAATTTTGGAGTATGAGGCCAAAGTCAAACAACTGAAGGAAAATAGCCTCAATTGCATACTGGCTGGTCTCAACATCCCTGAGGATGTCTGGAACAAAGCTATTTTGGACTGGCTGACTCCCGAACGCGAGGATTAGTGGAAAGAACTTATCGATAGCATGCAGACAGAGCTCGAAAGGAGTATGCCCATCGTCCCAAACCAAAACCCTAGCAAATAGCACCTGCACGATATCTTTAACTATCACATCCAATTCCTTGAGAAATTCCAGCTAAAGTCCTACAGAATTGATGATCTCCAAAAGTAAGATGTGATAGGAGTTATTAACCATATCGCATCGGACGAACTTTACAAAAAATTTAAGGTGTAGAAGGAGAACATTCTATACGTTATTGACAACATGGCTGAAGAAGAATATGATGAGTTCAGCAAGTACTTCGACGAGATTGCTGGACTGATGACTGGCTTCGTTGTTGAGGAGGAAGCCTGATCGATGTATGTTGTGATGAATAATATGCTATTCGAAATTATCATGCTACTATCTTGGATTAGACATTGTTGCGAATGATACTCGGGGGGTCTGAGATCTAGTACTGTTAGAATGTTTATCTCACTTGTCGAGCCTGCTGTGAGAGATGTGCTGTGCTTATCGCCTGTGTGGGCATTGGAATATGGGAAGGAACGGAGTCGAGGCTTTGACCTGAAGTTCTATTGATGTCAGGCAGATGCGGTAGATGAGGAATTCGGGAAGGAGCCTAGCCACTGTAGGTAATAGATTGGTTGACTCTCCTAAAAGTTGGGTTAACCACACTAGTCTAAGTATGAACATGATCTGGTCCTTGCGAGAAAGGAGTTGGGAATAAGTTAGGAGTCAAGGTTGAACGAGGGATTGGAGGTAAGGAAGGCACTGGATTAGCATCGACTACAACCTGTGGCCTTTGATTGTGGAAATGGACGCTAGGTGATGATGTTGAAGAATGCTTACTTACTGTGGGAGATTTCACTGGTGACTCCATTGGAATTGCTGGAACTATCGTTGGGGTATGAATATGTGATGCCGGTTGAGAAGGAGGAGTATGAGCGTGAGACACCACCTGAGACGGAGTATGCATGTGTGGCGGTTGAGGAGGAGTCATAATAGTTTATTTGTGGGAATGCGGAGTTACAGGAACATTAACTTGATGCATGTGCGTTTTACTCGGGCTGTGAGACGAACCATTAATTAAAGTTCTGGAATTTCGTACTAATATCCTACTTCCAGACACTGGATTATTTGGAACCATAGGCCCAACAACTGATTGCACTGCAACAGGTAGATTACACACCTCTTGATGTACAACTACAGGAGATACCATAGCTAGAGGTTGTGGTTGCATAACTGGTGTCATCATTGACTCTACGATGGTAGCAGGTGTTAAATGTGTATGTACATGATGATGTGAAGCATTGTTGATGTGAGACTTTTGCACTACTGGAGTTTTTGTGATTCTGAGTATCTTCCCTTCTGAAACTCTATCTGGTATGAATACTCTGTGGACTCTCACATAACTATGAATGAGTTTATTCAGTTCGTGAAAACTTACGTGTGGCATTTCCAGAACAGCAACTTCCCACTCACAAGGATACTGCCCATTTTCCGTATAGTATTACACTATTTTTAGAAGATCCTTGACCATCTGTGACTCCGCCCGAGAAACATGATTGTCGGTAGGCATGTATCTGGTCGTTAGGTAAGGGCTCAGCAGTTATTTTGAAGGATGGTTAAGTGCGAAGTTCTCGTTCATCCAAACCTTAACAAAACCTTCGGGAGTGAATCCAATCATCCGCTATGTTACTTGAAATGGTCCAACCCTATCATGGAGTTCGTTAAACCCAAGTACAGACTCGCTTAGCACGTAGAGACTCTAAGGGAAGCTTAACCTGGTATCAGCCAGCGTGTTTTTAATTCTTTCAGTTAGTACACGCCCATGAGATCGAACCTCCCCCGAGCAGAACCCCTGTCCAGCGGTAGTTTATTAAATTTCAGCAGCAATTACCTTAACTAGTGGCAGGGACTGTGTTTTCCTATAGTAGTACATTTGTAGTTCGTCATTAATTTCGTAAGAGGGATCGATAGTTACTATGTACTAATCTGCCAAGCCATCAGGCCCCTTAACGAAGTTCTTATTGGCCTCCTTAGTGACCACCCTCCAATGCTTATTGCCTGGGCTCAAGTAATTGATCAAGCCTCTGTTACTGATCTGTGTTGCCCCCATAAAAGATTTTTAATTTATTGCTTTAATTTTCACCTCACCATAATTACCTATGCTTTCATATTAAATGAGAATTAGAGGCTGAACTTAATAATAATTTTTTTTATGTTCAATAATCTTGAGGAAAAGACAGAAACTCTCCGCTAATAAACTTCCTTCTCCAAGGCTCGAGAACTCCATAATGAAGAGATAAGGAAAAGCGACAGAGCAGACATAATCTCCAAGAAGCGAAACCTCGCGTTTAATAACTAATCTATTTCGGCGTGCCAAAGCCTCAAGAACCAGAGGGTGCTAGTCGGAAACAATTAGCTTAACAACGCTATCGAAGAGTATCCCACCATCCTAATTTAGATTTTCTAAGAAGGAATATACTGTTGCCGATCTCCCTCGATTCGCAGCCTGCTTACAAGCAGTGAATGATCCCCTCAAGCTTCACTAGGGAATAGTTGGGCTAAGGAAGCTCCTATCCTCTAGCGATAACCCTCCGATTCAGGAAGTTATCGATGCTAACTTCGTCAACAAGATAATTGAGCTTGCTAAGCAATCGAAGTATCCTTACCTTCAGATGGAGGCTGTTTGGATTATTACTAATATCACTTCGGGCACCTCGAACCAGTGTCAAACTGTTGTAGATAAAGGAGCCATTCCCATTCTGGTTGGGCTTTTATCTTCCCCTATGGAAGATACAGTCGAGCATGTCGTATGGGCGCTAGCCAACATCGCTGGAGACACCCACTTCAACAGAGACTCAATCACAAAGTGTGGAGGATTGGCCGAACTTATTAGAGTCATTAATACCTTCCAGAATGTAAACCACAACATCTTCAAATAATGTGGATGGGCCATAGCCAATCTGATCAGAGGAAACCCCAGACCAGCTTATGAATCAGTAAAAAGCGCTGTTCCAGCACTTGCTATGGTGATAAAAGACACAACAGTTTAAGATGGAATTACTTGCGATTGTTGCTGGGCGCTATCCTACCTGACTGACGGAGGAAAGAATCGAATTCAGAAGGTAGTGGAGACTGGGATTGTTGGGCGACTGGTAAGCCTGCTGTAAAAGACTGAATCAAAAATATTAGTGCCTATTATGAGAACGGTAGGCAATATCGCTTTGGGAAATGAGCACCAGACGGAAGAACTACTGAGATAAGGTCTCTTACCTCGAGCAGAGATGTTAGCCTCCCATAAGAAAAGTACCATACGCCGATAAACCATGTGGATGCTATCCAACATCGCAGCAGGTCCTCGAAACCACGTAATAATTGCTGATAATGAAGGTTGTAGCCATTCTTGACAGAGCCACCCTAATAACCAGACTCCTCTACATGTTCGAAAACTAAAACAATGTCGACATTAAAAAATAGATCGCTTGGACCTTCTCCAACATGCACAACTCAGCCGAGCCAGTCAGTTTTGTCGCTTTTATAATTTCCAACCATATTCTAAGGTTCTACATAAAGATGCTTGAAGAAGAAGATGAAAAGGCCGTCGAGGTGGGATTGGAAGGCATCCGAAACTACTTAATAGTGGGTGACAAGGTAAAAGGAATAGGCAACAACCCAATCCTTCTGGAACTCAGCTCAACTGGAGGTATCAACCACCTCTAAGGTCTCCAAAACCACAAATCAATGAGAATTTACAAGAAGGTGTACGATATTCTGGAGACCTTCTTCGTGCAGCAAGAGTTGTTCAGCTGATGATTGTTTAAATGGCTACCTAGCAGTATATATTCTTCACTGACTATCAAATATCGGTTGAGTTGAGAGCTTCTAATCCTCAAGACGAAGATAGTCTGCTGCGGCTTTTATTTCGGTTATCACATGCAGCACTCCTTAGGTTGATAGGTACTTGGCTTATGTCTTATCATCGCCGTAAAATAGCTATAGATAGTACACTGACTCTCTCACGCCAGAAAGACCTGATTTAAGGAAAAGGTAGGCAAACAGATCCACAATATCATCAGCTTCCATCTCCTTCTGCTATTTCTGTAGCCCCTACCTTATTCTATATTACTGATAGGCTCTCACTTCCTGTTTTATTGTTAGAATAAACTGTTTTAGCTTGGCAATCTTCCGCTTCGGAATAAACTCTTCCTGTAATTGCCTAATAATATCCATACAGGGGCGATAGGCATGTTCCAACCCTTACCCACTAAACTCTGGTTTGATGAATATGACTTTCTGCTTAAACTTCATAGAGAGTCTTTAGAATGGTTTAGCTCCCAAACATCCTAGAATCTTCTTATAGATTTTTTCCCACTCCCGATGTTGCGTGACAAAGTTCGGCACCACATCCCCCACCAGTTTCTGGTATACATCCACCTTTTTACTCTCCAGATAGATGAACCAATCCCCAAATATGTGGTAAATCACGTTAGCTATAAATTAAACGAATGTTTTGAGGGTTATGTGAAAAGAGTTAGCAGCTGACTTGCTATCTGGGAACCTGCCTGGAGCGAATCTATTATCCATGTAGGAATACCACACCTGGAAGATGAGCCCATAAACTGAACTCTTAGTTTTTGTGAGTTAATTCTTAACCTCCTTCATAACCTTCTCAAGATCTTCACCGTTGATGACAGCCTTGCTGTAGCTAATTCTCAGTAGCATATCAGAGTTCTATTTAGCAAAGGTTTCACTCGAAATCTTAACAAACTTTCGTACCTCTACCAACAGGTCGCCTGTTTACTCACACTCCTTAAGTGTCATATCTGCTAGATCGCTCAAAATGTTGCAGAGGTTGTTATTGTTGATTTTGAATGATTACTCTTTTTTGTTTATGCAGAACGATCTGCTGGCTTTTCTGGAGAAGTCTTCGGCTTTGTTCTTAGTGACCATATCATCGAAGAATTTAGCGAGAGGGTTTGATTTCTTAGTTTAAAGGATGGAGTCAGCCTTTACTTTTTTCATCAATAATTTGTGTTAGGTATTTTCTATTTGAGTATAAGAACTCACAAACTAATTACTGTAACTCGATATTTCAAATATCTATGGGTGTTACTCTGCAGATAGTGACATATTTGGACTTAACTTCTTGACCAAACTATGAACCAGTTTAAAATCCAATCATCCAATTATTATTAGCTTAGTAATTTGTGCAGAGGTCTAAGTTCCAACTGACTTTACGGCAATATCCTTCAATGTTATTATTTGGTTAATTAAGATTATTTGCATAATGTCTGTAAGTGTGCCAGCATAAGTATTCAAGTGGCTGCAGTCCACAGCCATCGCCAAATAAGGGAAGAAGGTCCAGGACAACCGTATTGAGCTCACTGCCTAAACCTCCTAATCCCTTAAAGTGGGTTATCTATTTCCCTAAGTATTCAAGGCAGCCTGTAAACAGTAGCCTAATTGTACATCTATTATATTACGATAGACAACGACATTATCCTAAACCTACACAATCTCAAAGAAAACCCAACTCCAGCCATTCGTCTGTACAACTGGAATATACTGATGGAGGCACTTAGGAAGATGGGGCTGCCAATCTAATCAGAGGTAAAGAAAAACATACTGGAGGGAGACCCTCAACCAATCTCCACTGTGCTTAAAGCCATTTACGATAAATTCGTGATGAAGGAGGCAGCTAAAATAGTAAAACCGATGTAAATAGACCTAACGATTGCTTCCCCAAAGAAGCCGCTGAACGAGTGCAGCAACATACTGTAGTTCACGGTAGTTTCTCTGTCTAAAAACCTCAAACTTTCCCCACAGCACGCTCTCAACCTTTTTTTAGATAATAACAAATACCTAGCGCATCTATTGGTTAAGGGAGTGAAGGGCTCCTATGTTCCTATTGAGGAGTTCTTACAGGATGTTCTAGCACATGCTCAGTTCATTGTTCTAAGTTTGTTCTGCAACGAATAGAAATCTAGTGTGGAGTTTCTGTTTAATATCCTAAAACCTGGGTTGATTAGTAAGGACGACCATTCAGCCAAGATGACTCTGGACGCCTTCCAAAAATTTTACGACATCTACAAGTAATTTTAACGTTATGCAGCTAAAAGAAGTTATAAACTACTGTATTGAAGGATTGGCTATTGGCTGATGGAATAAACAGCTTCATGTATGCAATTAAGAGACATCCTTAGCTTGCCCAATCCGCTCTAGCCACTTTATTGGACTATCTCGGCTAAAAACTATTTAGCTTTGTGGCTCCCCAACGAGGAGGTTTATGGAGCGACAACAAATAACTAATCTTCCTATTTTAGTCATTTCTAGCTTGTCTAACGCCTCCCTTCGCCATTACCTTTTCACAAAGCAGCGAGATAGTTGACTGGACCAAACTTCTTCTAAAATAGCTTGACACAGGAGAGAAAGAACTGAAAATGAAGAGCGCAATTATTTTAGGAAAGATGTGGGTTGACTTCCCACGATATTTTACAGACAGCTAGAAGCAACTTCCAACCACACTAATCAACGCATTAAAAAATATAGCTTTGGAATCTGATATGGTGGATAGCTACCAGGCTACAGAAATGCTGTTCGATTTGATGCAGCGATTGGGACAGTAGAGAAATCCATTCGCTCCAGTCCTCTACAAAACGTTGGCTAATATCATGAGTTTCGTAACTCTTGACGAAAAGGTAACACCATAATTAAATTAGATTCAATTCATCTGCGAGAATTTTATCACCAATTTCAAATAGCTACCTAACCTACCGGCAGGTCCATTGCTACCCACCATATTGAAGCTTATCCAGAGTAAAATCAATGCACCTGCTCTCTAGCTCTGTAGATTTATTATTGATCTCAATAGACTGAATGCACCTTAGCTGCTCCAGGCTGCAGATATCCTCGTTAAGTGCATACTCAGCGACGTAACTCTCCAATAATTCAGACTGTTCACGCTAAATTCTGTATGGATCTCCTAGATACTGCACTCGACGCTGTTGATTTCGATGAGTAGGCTGAACAGTTCGTCCTAAGATCTGCTAAATTGGGCCTATCCATGATCTATGCCCATCTAAAGTCTACTAGGCCACTTGAACACCTGAAGAGCTAATCCTAAAAATACTTGGATAAAGTACCGAAATCTGTAGTGGAGGAGGCTAAGCTGTACCTAAGTGTCAAGAATATCGCTACTATGGTGAGAATGCTGTTCAGAAAGTACCCAGGAATGGGCACCAAAATTAGTATGTTTGTTACTCATACCTACGTCCAAGTGAAGAGAGATGCACAGAAGTAGTCCCGTGTACTATTCTAACTTCTGAGGGATATATATGGTGATGAGAATAAGGCTGAGGAGAGCCTGAGGACCATATAGGGTGACACATAAGGGTTTATTAACGATAAGAATGTTGAGGGGAAGAGCGAACAAGACGTAAATCTGTCCTCCCTGCACCCTAACATCGGTCTAAAGTCACCAACAAACTAAAGTTCAGTCAATATGCTTGATGTTAGTCTCCTAAAGCCCACTAAACGAGCTCTCAAATAGATAGAGAGTGCTAAAGTACGTAGAGAATAGCAACGAATAAAAAGCTAGGAGAGTTTAGAGAAAAATAAGTTCTAGCAGTAAAGAGCATCCAAGATAGTTAGAGGACTACTGTAAAAGCGATCCATTCAGATGGGTATCAGCAGCAAAAAGGATGTGGAAGTTAACTGTCTGTTTGATTGGGGTAGTGTCAAGTAGGATACTAATGAAGGCATAGGATTATCTCCCATCCGTCTGTTGAGTCTCCCTCTCGAGTAGGATCCCTACGTTGATAGCATCGAATCCTTCATTAAGCACTACCGTAAAGTTTGGAGGTTCCTATTCTTCAAGTATTCTTCATCTGGTATGAGAAATAAGGAGGCATTAGCAAGTTTTAAAACCTAATAGAAGATAAACCTGGCATAGATATTCAAAATGATCAGAGACTACCAGATAGGCAACATAAAAAAGTAGTAGGTACAGACTCTGGTAAGACTAATAAATTAAAAGTACGACAGACACAACGATCTGCTAAACTTAACTTACTTAGGGTTCGAATAGTTCATCCTCCAATTCTGCATCTACCTCTACAACAAACCTGACTAAGGATTCTACCACTTGCCTCCAGTCAGACATCTCAAAAGATTCATCTAGCAGCTCAAACACACCACTGAATAGAGAAATGGCTCCGTGTAGATATTTTAAAACCCTTAAAATGCCTACTTCCAATAGGGTGAGATCATTAAGTAGTTTAATAAGAGGCTAAGCTAAAATCCTCAGTACATTCTACCGGAAGGATACAAGAAAATACGGTAGGTTCAGGTGCAGTTCGATTATGTTCTATCCCAGTCCTATAATGGAATAAGCTAAACATACAGGACTATCACGTAAATCCTTAATTAAATCATCTATGATAAGTTAGGGTTCCATCTCATCGAACCAAAAACGCATAAAACTTAATCTTATCGAGCTAAACCAGTCCTCTTCCAGCATATAATGTAGAAAATGAAAGACTATAAACAAGGGTATCTCAGACCCAAACGAGCAGTATCGACAGCTGAAAGATCTCCCAAATTTAAACAAGTAGAAAAGAACGAGTTTCATCCCCTACCGAAGTTTGGTTTGGGTATTAAAATGGGCGTAAGTGCTGTAAACGTGAGAGACAAGTACATAGCGTAGGAAGTTGCTTATTGGATGGACGATATGCTTGACTCAGTAGAGAATGGTCTGATGGTAGTCCACAATAAGGCTCATAAAAACATAGAGAACGAGTACATGAAGAAGAAGAGACTGCAAGTTGAAACTCAAAAGAAAGCTATGAAAGAAATATAGATAAAGCACCATAAAAGAGAGCTAAGCATAAGGAACAGCATGATAACAATAAAGGAGGAGGTTGAGAAGAAACGACAGGCAGACTTAGAGATTGCTAAGAAGAAAAAAGAAGCTGAAGAAGCAAAGAAAAGACTACAGTAGGAAGAGTACAAGAAAATTAAGGATATATTGGCAAAGAAAAAGGAGGAGGACAGGCAGCTACGATAGGCAAGGTAAGCATAGATAAAATCCAAGAAATAGAAAGCCAAGTAGTAATATAAGAAACAAGTAGACGAGTATTTCGTTAAGAAAGTGGCAGAAACAAGGGCTTTGTAGAATTAAATGAAGAAGATTAAGCAGGAATAGTAAGAGAGGAGATAACAGATGTAGAAATAGCTGCCGCAAAAGCACAAGAAGCTCTATCTAAATAACCTCAAAAAGGATTAATAAGTCCTCAGCAAAGTGGTCGATGTGAAGATGCTGTATTCCGATTCCTGGTAGGCTCCCTCTATCCGCAAGACTATCCAACACTATTAAAACCCTCTGTCTATCCTGTTCGACCTCCTATACAAGTTTGAAAAGTCTAAATTGTCACTAACCAGCTAACACTAAATCAGCAGCCAGACCTTTAATGTGTTTACCCTCAAATTTAACATCGTGCCTGATTATTTGGATAAGCTAAGCGTTACCCAGATATTTAAATCTTTTACAAAAGACTAATCCTCTCAGTAGAGGAAGGGAGTATTTGGACTAAATTTTCAGCGATTTAAGGAGGCTCTATTTAAGATAGCCATAAAGGCAAAGTAGTCCCTCAATAAGTAAATCACTCAAAAGGCTTAAATGATGTAGATAGAGGCTGAACTCGCCAAGAAGGCAGCCGATGGAGGAAACCATTACGATGTAGAATAAATCAGCCCACATCTAATGAATAAGAGCGAGTCTATGTCGCCTAAGAAAAAGCCAGTCTTCAGTAATGTTTTATTAATGCAGCTAATTAACTCATGATCGGGTACACGTTCGATCCCACGGGAGTCACCTCTCAGACCTTCGAGCAACTTCTCAAGTTTTTGAGGCTGCCTACCGATAAACTATCGATCGAGTAGAGGTTCAAGTAGGCGATGGAGCAGGGCGTCCCTCAAAGAATTTTGTTATGATAACATACTAATTTTAATCATCACTTCTGGTATATCAATGTCCATCCTCCGTAATGTTCAGCCGATTTCACTCTTTTCTTATTCAGCATGTACTAGGTCACTAACTTCCCGAAATCCGTTAACGCCTCCTTAACTAACTTCTCCGTCACGTGAGTAGAGTATTCCATGCAGGGTGAAGCATTGATTTCGATGAGGTACGGTCTCATCTACTCATCAATCATGAAATCATACCCATACATCTCCAGAGTGTTTTTTCGAGGTGTGATAATATCCTGCACACTGACTAGTGAATCAATTATTATCTTTTTCATTTGACTA
Source organism: Hydropsyche betteni (assembly GCA_028571205.2). Taxonomy (NCBI): domain Eukaryota; kingdom Metazoa; phylum Arthropoda; class Insecta; order Trichoptera; family Hydropsychidae; genus Hydropsyche; species Hydropsyche betteni. The sequence continues at coordinate 18,220 of JAOXNN020125833.1, read as the reverse complement.
CGGATCGAAGGGAAGATTTTCTTACCATTTGTCTATTCCAGAATCTTGGCCAGCTACTACTCAAAGCACATATTCCCTTCTATTTAGTTGTCGAAATGCTCAGAATGCTTAGCGACTGAGTTGTTGGTAAGATGAGCAAATCTGTTCCTGAAGTCAGCAGTGGAATATTATTCTGCTGAGAACCGTACGTAACATTCACGATACATCCAGATGGTTAAGGGTTTTAGATCTGAGAGTACCACCCATTGACGCATATCAAACTTCCTACGTTTTATTATTAATGGGTTCTCTATATACTTTTGGGCAACCCACTGAATATCGTCCCTTCCAATAATGTACTGCAAAATTTAGTCTAGGTCGTTGAAAGCTTTGATTCCTCGGCCTCTGGATCTGCTAGCAGGCTTAACAATCCATACATTCTCCCTGTTAAGATGGTACTGTACATCGTAAGCCTTAACCCTCTCCAACTCCTTTAGAATAAGCTATTTCAGTCCGCTACCCGATTTGTGATTGAGCTCATCGCATATAGATTTAAATATGCCTCCATCAATTTTCTTCTTGCCAATGACCCATTGCCATTAATCGCAACTAATAATTGGAAAATACCCTTGCTAGATATTCTTTACCCTCTGATGTATATCCAACCCATATCTTCTGATGAGGTAAATGCATAGTACCATCAACGGTTAGTTTGAATCTGGTTAGTCCGCTCCAATTTTAAGTAGAGAGATCACCTTACTGAACTTAAAGTCCTCAACCCAATCTTAAAACTCAACTGAGTCATGAAGATCGAAGCATCTCGGATAGTAAACGTCAGGATCATGGTTAAGGTGTATGAGATTACGGATATTCCGGCAAAGTCCGTATTTGGTTGTTACTGAGTTGCTCTTCTAGAAGTGGTTAACAATCTGATGCTACACCAAATTGACTGTATCGATATTCCTGCATTTGGTGATAAACTTGAAATCGTAGATTAGTGAGTCCTGGTCAGGATTCTGATGCCAACCAGCATCTAACAAATAGTTCTTTAAATCCTCATAGCTTCCAATAGCAAATATCTTCTGACTCACAGACAACCCATGCTTCTTTCTATAATTAGCGAATGCATCTGGCCCAAAGAACGTATCCACCACAAACTCCTTCTTATTTTCCTCCTTCTCCTCCTTGGTTTCAGTCTATTCGTCATCCAAATCGGAATACAACTCCTCGAAATGTTTGGATTTAAGGAGATGCCGAAGCTCCTCAAAGTTGACTACCTTACCAGAATAGTTACATTTCATTAGCTTCAGAAGTGGATCCCTCCGAAAGTTAATCTTATCCCTATGCCGATATTTGCTCTTTATCAGCACCTGTTTATCCAGAGTAGTCTACCAACTCTATTTAGACTCCCTCACTGGCTTAGGGATCTTAGTGTTGGACCCTAATAACTGTTCATAAATGTTTCTTTTGCATGCCCGTGCCAACGAGATTATCCTGTACCTGTAGAACAGCTATATCCTGTCGATGGACTGGCTCTTACCCTTCACTATCTTTTCCTTCTGCTTTTACGAAGGCAGCTAGGGTTTCCTGCTGGGTGGTCTGTTACATTCAGCTTCCTCTAATGGCTACATGAATTTAAATTTGATATATGCTGACCAAAGTCTCCAGGCGAATCAACTAAATTCTGCAACTGCAGGATAACCAACCCAGATTATAACGACTGGAAAGTAGGAGCAGCTAGCATGCGAACAATCGATCACGAGTTAGTATGCTGGAGGTGCCTGATCGAGTGACTATGGGAGATAGAAGGGATAGTAGAGAAAGGATACCTCCAAGAGCCACTTCCAAACCCAATTTGCCTCCCAAATCCTCTCAAGATATACTGCTGTACAGTCCTAAACTGAAGATAGAGAAAAATAAGGATCTAATATTCAGTTCACCCTCTAAAAAAGGACTTCTCTAAAAATCTATACAGCAACCCAATAAACTAGACTCTTTTCTGGCAATTTACAGAGAAGAGATACTGGGACTTATTCGTCCACTGCTAATCTAATTATAAAATAGGATGATCAGCCGAATAGAGAGGCTGTAGCATTAAATAAAAAGCCTCGCATAACGCCAACCTGCCCAAGTACTCTCCTAATAGTTACTGAAATCATCCCCCAAATTCTAACCTAGCTTTTAAGACCAGGAATACATAACTAACATAGTACAGAAAGCAGCTCTAATAGCTAATAAAATATAATAAAACCAGATAGCCATCGTCAGTAGGTTTAGGGAAGTGGACGAGCAAATACGGGTGTTGAGGTCGAAGCTGCACTAAAAGGCCATCCAGTAGGAATAGTTTTTACTTATGAAGGATAGCCAGTACCGCCTATAACAGTAGATAACGGAGATGAAGATGAGAAGGAATGCATTTGAGAGTGGTAGAAAATGATCATTTATAAATATTCTTTAGCATACTTTCTAACCGATTATTGAGCAATTTTTTCTTCTGCATATCTATTACGGGGTGCCGTTGGATTTAGTTTAAGTTATCTAGACGGGGACGTTTGTTAAACTTCCTCATTAGTTGAGCCTCTAGGGTCGACCTACTGAATTTCTCCTCAAAATCGAAAGTTGTGAATTGAGGGACATACTTCTACACCTTACTTTACTACTTCCTAATAATAGATTAATCTTTTATTTTTAGAGATGTTTTTAATTTGGCTAAGTTGAACTTCGATTTAGGTTTACCTTCTGAAGTAGATTTGTTCTAACTCAGGAAATTTTCAGTAACGCACCTAACTTTAGTTTGTTTGTTTATGAGCTTCGGAGACAGTGGGGGATCTGCTTCAACTGGAGCTCTAATGTAGGTACTTTGAGTTTTGTTGCTCTTCTTCAACAACTTCTACATCTTGAAGTTAGTTGAATGCTCAGAAAAAGAATCTTCAATTACTATCTTTCTGTTGTGATATGCTCGTTTCTAAGGGCGCCACGTTTTATTTTAGGGTGATGGTTGCTCTCTATATTCTGTGTAGGTATGTATTTATAGCTATTTCCCCTTTCTCTCCATTTAGCTCCTCTATTTAATTTTCAGATAAGTGCTTCTCTCCTACTACTCGGATTCCGAACCAGAGGTTATCTCCATACCTGAACGCACTAGTTCCTTATCTTTCTTCAAATCCTTCAATATTCGTTATTTGAGTTAATACAGCATCTTCTGAGTCTCTGTGTTGTATGAGTCCATATTAAGTCCTTTGAGGAGTTAAGCCCTTCCACTAAAGTAGATATTGATGGCTCGACACAAATTATGTCCCATCTCTATGTACCCTTTCTAGTCTAAATGCATACTACTATTCATCGCACTACAGAATGAGCTCTCTAGAGTAAATATATTGGGTATTTTTATCTTCTTCCATAGAGTCACCCTGGCTGTACCTGTCTTATGAGAGCTTACGACAAAATTACAGTCGGAATAAGAAAAGCTAGGATTTAGTTTGGAAAGAATGAATGGAAATTATCTGCAGGCTAACGGTTGAGTATGGTCGTGACAGCCATAAATAAACATATTCTTGCGCTTAGAATGCCCATGTAAATCGCAGAACATCACCAATCGCTCACTCCTTGCATAATTTATGATTAATTTGCGTAGATGATAAATCTAAGGGTAGAGAGTCTGACTAGGTTTCTACCAACATCGATTCAGATCCATACCTCTAGTTGAGCATCTGCTATTCCCTAAAATAACACCGTCTGGATTGACCATGGGAATAATCTTGAACACAAACTTATCTCTCAGTAACTTAGCTTAGGCTTTGTCGGACACTAAAAACTACATAACTCCTTTAGAAACGAATGAACCCACTGTTTCAGCAGGATGTGTGCGACTAGTAATAACAATTACATGCTTGTTCTATGCCGACCCTGATGAAATGGTGATCATATCCACTCTGTTACCTAATGCTGTTCTCGCAATAATCGACCTTCTCACCAGGGCATGGTTTTCCATTTCATCCAGAAACTTATTGTTGTCTGAGTAAGTGTAGGGTTGGCTATATGCAAATTTAACCAATTCGCCTGCCCTTATTAAAGAATTCCACTTTAGTGATCGATACCTGAGCCCATTCGATCTAGCAAACGAGTTGGGACTGTACGAAATATTCTTACCCTCCCGCTTCCACATATTTGAATCCTTTCTAAGTGCAATAGGTTTCATTCCCTCACTAAACAAGCTATGAGATTTAGTCATATTGACTATTTAGAATGTGATGTCTGCATCCTCCAGTGTGTTGTTCTCAACGTTGAAGTAAAACCACTGACAGAACGACGTAGTGTTATAATCTGGGCGAATTACAAGCAAATAATGGTTTTGAGAGTAGTGGTAGGCGAGCAGAAGGTTCCCTCCTTCAAACCTCGACTAAAAGCTAAACATCCTGCCGTTCCCCGTATTCTCCAGCTTTGCGGTGCGTTGCTATTGCATGACAGACCTATCCAAATATTGAAACCCAAAGCTCTCATCCAGTAAACTCTCTTACTGCCTAGCCATTATGTTGTACACTATCTTCTCCGGGCTCTCAAGCAACTGGGAGAGTCTATCTATACCCACATAGGTCCTTTCCTGCTGTTAAGATAATTATGAAAGTAACTGAGGCTAGGTTACTTCTGTTTGCAGCACTAACTACTACTCCAAAGCGAATATTGACTGAGGAGCTTCACTCAGCAATTTCCCTCGGGGAAGGAGTGGCAGAGCAGTTGGAAGTTTGTCCTTGACGGCTATTACAGACTCCCTAATTGAGTTCTCAGTTGAACTTTCCATTTTATTGATATAATAGAGAATCAATACAGATTGTCAATTAGAGCAAATTACTCTCAGGAAATCCTCGTAGTTCAGATGCTAGTTGTGAGACATCCTTCGGAAAATTAGGATTAGGTCTCTGTTTCGGAGGGAGCTCTCAACCTCGTCGTTCAGGAACCGTACTAGATGCTCAATAGTGAGGGTGGTCTTCTTATCGCCGAACAGAAGTTAGTGTTTGAGGGAGCCTTAATCCAGCTTCTGCCGGTTGAATCTTTAGCAGATCTGAGTGTTCCAGTGTTAGCTGGCTGCTTTGTAAGCCTAAGCTATCTCTTCGTAGCCAATGTTGGATTATGACTTGTAGAAGGGGTTGTACTAGGCTTCCGTCACTGTAAACTATTTGGCTAATGTATCCTTATTGAATTTAACTCCCATTCTAGCAAGTACTGAAGCGATCAGATCGATCTTGTGCTTGTCTTTTATCTCGCAGTAAGCGTACTTCTTGTTCCGTAGATCCCTGTCCAATTAGATTTGGTGCTTGAGTGCTTTAACTAGAAGTTGAATTTAGGTCTGTTATTTTTGAGTAGTAAATCGAGCTGTCAGAGCAGGTAGGCATCCCGGTTCCGAAGTAACCCCTGTACTGATGATAGTGTTGAGGGATTACCTCCTATTGGTGAACATATTGCTCATTTTATTCCTAATCATTTATGTTCTAGCCAGAGGAGCAGCCAGCCTCTCTAAATCACCATAGCTCACCCTCCTCTACCTAATAATCCCCTATTTTTCCATCGGCTGCCATTTAGGCACTTCCTATTTTTAAGACAATTTCTTCCGAGCACTCTCAGGAGCCATTTACTGTTTACTGAATTAGTTTCTGCTGACTGCACGATGAGTTCTGTAGTTCTGAGGGCTTGGTGGTTTCCTATTTTCACTATCCTACCTCTTGGGTACATTTAAATTGTGTTTTATCATCGATCCCACATGGGAGGTCTGCCCACCAGCCACATTCATACTATTTGGGTTGGTCTTCAGCAGATTATTCTACTAATTTTGGCAATCCTTAATATTCTTCAAAATATTTTTAATTCTTGCATTTATTTCGTCTATCTTCTCTATCTGACTAGTCCTACTCCCCTCCACTGCACACCCACTCTGCTTCCCTAACTTCTGAAGCTTAGTTATGCTTGCACTGGGCTTTACAGCTGGTAGAGGATTGGGTGAGCTTTCAGGAGTGGGCCCTAACTTGCTAATCCAGTTGATGGGACTATCATCCCTGTTAAACTCTGGAGACTCTGCATTTTAGCGTCTCTGCATGATGGTGGTTCTTTTGTCAGGGTGTTTGCTCTTAGTATCTTGGAGGAAGGTGTTGGTTGGTGGTTAGGACTGATCAGCTTAGAAGGTGATGAGTCGCTTACCTAGATCAATGTGAGTGGAGTGGATGCTCCTGTAGGTTTAGTCTTTGTAGCCGTTCATGTAATAATTTTAATTAAGAGCAAATTATTAATTTATGTTTTGGTCTCAATCCTAATCTAATAAACTATCATCTTAGACTTTCCAACAGCGAACCATTGTCAGTTGTATGGCCTAGAGTAAGAGCAAGAAAATAGTTATTTAAGTTATTTAGGGTAAGGTTGAATTTAACAAATTTATTGTTAACTGATACCCCTATAATAAGCGTCTTCTAATACATTGCTAGCTTCAATAATAGTGATCTATTACCAATGTGTTGAGTAATATGCAGGGTATCAACTAAACCGCCTATTTACGAACGTTTAGTAGTCGAACTACCCATTAATCACATTAAGTGACTTCATTATCGCCTCAAACTCCGCCTCCAGCTTCTTCCTCTGTCCATCCTGAGTATACACACTTTTAAGGTCCGAAATATGCAGAGTGCCCACACCATCCCGATCCAAAGCTCTAAACGCCTCCAAAAGCTCCTCTCTAGTCGACTTTGGCTGAGTAACATAGTTGACATAGGTGAGGAGGTCAATAAACTCTAAGCTTTTGTCCTGGGTGAGCACCAGCTGATGACGGATACTGTTCATTTGTTTCGGAGTGTATTTGAATCCTACTAATCTGAACAGTTTAGGAATGTCCTGCATGTCGAAAGAGGTACCTTATAGAGGACCACTCCTTTGGTAGCGATCGACTAGAATATCTATTGAAGTGAAGAGCACATCTCATGCGTTAATCTGGACATCTGTTATTATACTAAATCAAAGGGAATTCTATAGAACTTTCTTATTGTCTTCCATTAATGACTCAGCTATTGAATACAATAAATGGGTAGGTTATCACCATTGCATAAACTAATTTCATACCTGTCTGGTATGTATTTAGGTGATGATGTTCTATAACTCCATCCGATAGGACTCTGTAACTCTATTCTGGTTCTATATCGTTATGTTCAGTCTCCTCACCTACGAATCGTTCTTCATCTTTATCAGCATTAATTCGTTCATCTGCTGTCTCTTTAAGTTCTCGCTTTCAGCTTCTTTCTCAACCTCCAAAACAGCCACTTTAGAGCTCAGTTAGTTAACACTCTCCTTCAATCGCATCACCATTATCATCAACTCCTATTTCTCTTATGCAAGAGAATTAATTATAGAGTCAGCCTGATCCAACTTCTTATTTAGTAGTATGTTGTTTGTTTAAAGTGCTTGTTGATGCTGTTGGAGAGGGTTCTATGCTATCCTGCTCAGGCTGAACAGATCGGACATCAATCTCAAATAGTTGATCTTTTGGGATCGATCGATAATCTCAACCAGAACGTTGCTTTCAGCCATGATATAGTACCTGAAGATAGTATTGATCTCAGTTGAAGTCAGCAACTTAAGTTTGTCCATAGCTTTGAAATAGGACGCATAAGAGATAACTCCACAATGGGTAATATCCTCCTCCTAAAAATGCCTCTGCAGTAGCCCTCCAAAATTATGTTTAGACTGCATGTACTCCACAAACTTCTCTTTTATCTGCTGGTAATAGTTCTCTAAAAACAGCTTTTCGCATAGATCCAGCTCCTGCTTATCTCTATAATCGTTAGCAAGCTTTAAAAGTAGCTATGAGTCTCCGGCAAGCTCATCATCCAGGTCTCTACCCTTTAATAGCTATGCAGCTATCGCTAGCTACTTTTGAGTAAGTATGGTGTCTATAGGCTACTCGGATTATCTCCTCTGCAGTTTGTCTGTGAGCACCAGAATAGCCATCTACCCTAACTCTGAAGTAATAAACCTACCCATATCCATATTCTTCTGAAATCTGTCTGTAGACTATATAGCATTCTCCCCAGTTTAAATAAAATCTAGCAGTTCGACTCCAGTTCTAATCCCATAGTTTTAGACAAGATCGTAGAGCTACCATAGTTAAACTGCACACTTTTCTGCCAACCTGCAGCACACTACACTGAGTTTGGTTGAGCACATATCCCTCAGTGTTTCCAACGAATCTATCTCCCTCAGTTTATCTAACAATCTTATCATAGGGTTATTCTATTCAAACTACATCGGAATCTTCTTCAGTTGTTGGTACTTCTCAGCAAATTTATCGATCATCTGCAGCATCTCCTTTCTATTCTGTTAGTGCTTGTTGGCGATTGACTTGAATAGGGAGCTGAGGATTGGGTTAGATTATTTGTTTATTGATTTCTAGTAGCAGGTGGATGATTGGAGATAGAATGCACTCTAAGAGTAGGCTTTCTTTAGGAAACGCACGTTCTACAGCATACCATCTTAGTCGGGGAAGGTGGTTACCCTGTTTGGACTGATATTTTCCTTCAAGTATAACGACATTATTTAATTTACTTTACACACGACCAACCAATATTACTGAGTATGTAATATTAAGTTTAAATGAGGTCAACTTTCAGACTTCTAAGATGCATATCCACAGCCGATCTCAAACCCAACCTCTGTTACTACAAAACCCTCAATCTTTCTCCTTATGCCACAACCAACGAAGTGCGGGCAGCCTACCTCTAACTAGTCAAACGCTATCATCCCGACATAAACAAATAGCCTAACGCCTCTTAAAAGTTCACCACCATCCAAAAGGCCTACGAAATACTGTCCTAATAGTCTTCAAGATCCTAATATGACAGGGTCAACCACATCGGTAAAGTGACTGAGTAATAACAACCGAAGAAGGAGCAGTCGTACTACACTTAGACTATGACCTAATAGCAAATATTAAAGAAACGACAAGAGATCCGCAGCAAGTACATCGACGGCTAGTAGAACAAACGGAAGGATTAATATAACGATGAATATGACTTTTCTTATTCGATGTACAAAAAACATTACGAAGAGCTGCAGAGCAAGAAGGATGATTATTTTAAGTGGGCAGGTTCCAGGATGGATGGGTAGTACTATGCTCACAAAGACTAAAGACCAAGACTGGTGCTGTTTGATTTCCTGTTTGTACTGGGACCAGCAGCCATGCTGGCAGGATGGTGGTGGTTCAAAAAGCAGAATATAGACAGCGTGGAGAAGAAACCCAACCAAAAGTGATAGTATGTAAACTGTAGGGTATCATGTGGTTTATTATTGAGCGACTTAGAGTTGGCTCTCTTGAGTAACTTGGTACATACTTAGTCTTTTCCTATTTATCATTGATAACTTGGAGTGGTTAGATGAATTTAGAGCGACACTCTGAGTAGAGGTATCCAAGTTCTTACTCGACTCCAACTGTTTTTCAGGGTTCATGCGCCTACTACTTCGGATATAGAATGCCGGTTTTTTACATTCTTCCGCCTTCTCTTTGCTGTTGTGCCTTTGGGCACACCTCTCGCAGGGTGATCTCTACTTATGAAGGGAATTAGATTTTTAGGCGCTTACTCTTTTGTTAATCTTGATCTTATCTAAACTCTTTTTGTTAACGACTAATTTCTGTTAGGTTGGTAAGGGTGGTGGTGGAGGAATAGCCCTAATGTTAGGTCTTGACTTATGGGTGGAGGTAGTGGGTTTGGGAGGCAGTGCCTTAGTTGAATTTGGGAATTGCATGGTTTTGTTAGGTTTGGCGATCGGCGGTCTCTTAAGTGGCTGATCCATCAATGTTTTGTTAAGATTAATCACAGGCTTCTCTACAGATTTCTAGTTTAGAGAGATCTAAAGGTTTTTGTTTAGGGATAGACTCATCACTCTCGTCCTAAAGTTTTTCGATTCGATTATTGGGCTGCGGTTCACCTGTACACCTGTTCCCTAGTCGATTATGATAGTGTTATTCTCAAACATTCCCTTTTTGGGTGCTTAAGACCCTTCCTCTCTGATTTCTCCTTGCCCATGCTGTACACCTTTCTACCAATTACCTTTATAGTAGGTTCCATCAGACCAGTACATCTCTCCATAGCCGTGCCTTTGATCCTCGAAGTAGTTCCCTTTATAGATATTCCCTCCAGCCCAAACGAACACACCATAGCCACACTTCTTATCATTTAAGTACTAACCCTAATAACTATCAGCATTTTACTATGGACCCTTTCTCCAAATACCTTTTCCATGCCGAAGCCCATTCTTAAACTAGCCTTTGAAAAATGCCCCAGTCGACCAGTAATACTCGCCAAAACCACTTGGTTTGCCATTGACATACCCTCCAACATACCGATCTCCATTTCCAAACCTTTCCACTCCTTCTCCATGCTTCAAACAAGACTTAAACTACCCCTCATACTTATCTCCGTTGATCCAAGTATGTACTCCATACCCATCTGCCATTCCAAACTTCCACTCCCCAATATATGAATCTCCTCTGCTGCCTTTCCACATTCCTGAGCCATGCTTCTGTCCTTGTATCCACTGCCCCTCATATATCTCCCCATTAGCCCATTTAAATACTCCGTACCCTTCAGGTTTGCCATTAACGTAGTGACCTTGGTATGTAGATCCATTCGAGAACTTCTCCAGCCCCTCTCCATGCTTCAAATCCCCTTCCCACTCTCCCTCATATATCCTGCCACTCTGATAGAGCATAACCCCCTTTCCATGCCTCTTTTAATTGATGTACTCTCCATAATAGTTACATCCTTTGTATCTCCTCAGCTTCAAATGATCTGATTTATGCAGCGCCTCCATATCCAGCTTGGACTGTGGCTTGTACTACTGAAACTGCTTGAGGATCTATTCAGTTGAGATGGATGGCACTGACATAGTGTCTCCTAATTATCTAAGATACCATAAGAATGTACTTTACGGAGTGGTCTCTGTAAAACTCAGTGGCTGTTGTTTCTGGTGGAGCCATTTCCAACTGGGTAGAGTGTCTATGATGATTTTAACGAGGGAGCGGTGGCCTGGAAAGCCTTTCGAGTTCGACCGATTTGTATTACTCAGCCATAAATAATTTATTATTCAAATAGGATGGACAGTAGACTCAATTAGTAATCTGGCTGCTGCTATCAATTATTATTTAATATTTACCAACTAAATGCAGAAGAAGTCGGAAATGAAACCTGAAGGAATATAGAAAGAGGAGGAGATACGTTGTATTATTTGCTTTTAAGTACCCAACGACCCAGTTGAATGTCTAACCTGCAGACTAAAGGTATGCTTTAAATGTGCCATGAGATGGACAGTGACGTCAGGGCAGTGTCCCAATCGATGCTCTCCTGACTGGAGGATCCAGCGCATCACTCTACCAATAAAAATGAAGTGCCCATTTAAGTAGCACACGAACTAAACAATTACTCCCAATAATTACATGTAACATCTAAAAAGATGTCCAGACCGTCCATATTAGATAAAATCTGAGGACTGGAGACGATAGCAAAAACTCTGCCCGAGCGGCCACAAGCTTGAATTCTACACTGCGAGTTACTTTAAAATGACAAATGGGAAATGCGGAATATGCTAAAACACAAACCTTTGCAGATTAAAATGCAAATAATGCCACAGGGTGTACTGTATTTGGTGTAGGCCCATCAACTCCTTCACTCAGGCTGTCTGTCCATAAAACATACATCCAATCTATAAGTTCAGTCATAAAGGTATGCTTTGCGATAATTGTGGAGGGAAGCCATACTTCTTGGGGAAATAAGGGTATGTTGATAGGGAGTGCGATGTGGCAATATGTTAGGACTGCTATCATCTCCTTCCCAAACCCAAACACTAAGTTAAGATAACAAAATGCCTTCCACCTGGACTATAATAATGATAGATAAACACAAACGTCAATCTTATTAATTGTTGTAAAATTTAGATTATAAATCGAAAGAATTTATTAAGCAAATGATTTTTTTACAGCGACAATCTTATCTGTTGTTTATGAGACGAATCATCCCAGATGGGTCCTCTTTGTTGAATGGGTTGCATTTATGTAGGTAAGTTATTGGTAACTCTCTTTTAACTTGTTGATAGTAACTACAGTATTAACTTGGCTATCTAACTCATAGTTTATTCGGCTACGACATCCCCTCTTCTGTCTATTCTGTATTCATAGAATATATGCCAGAATATTCAAATTGATGAGCACTGATTGGAAAAGAGGACTAATACACTTGTATATATTAAATAGGCAATCCTTTAAGCTTATCTACGATGATGTCTGTTACCGGATGCCCAAAGGATGCTGAATTCTTTTGACATTGGGCATGAAATTACGGAATTCAAATTTGAAGTTTTTCCATCACGAAACCTTATAATTTATCATTTTATCAGTCTTAGCCAACATGACATATCTAAATACAATTCAAAATTAGCCGCAAGCCACCTTTCATCTTCTTTTTTTCCTAAACAAACTTTTTCACACTCTGAGTACAGTAGTTATTGGTTCTCCTTTCCATTCCTCTGGAATTGGAAATGTACAGTCTTTTATAATTCTCTGAAGCGTTCTTTCGAAGGTATTCAATCTTAAATATTAACTCATATTAATGGCTATAATATTAATGAAAACATTAAGCTTGGTATTAGCATTCGTACTGCTCATCGGTGTAGTCCACACCGAAGGGGATAAGGAGTGGGAGGCTGACTGGAACTCCAACCTGGAATCAGCCCTTGGAACCATCTGCGCTGGAGCTGCCGACGGAGGAGCAGTAGCTAGCTCACTATCAAAAGCTGTGGCCGCCAGCCCAACTGAGGCTGAGTACTCACTTGCTAAACCAGCTGGAGTTGCACCAGCAGCAGCTACCGCCGCCAGGGGAGCAATAATTGGTTCATTCAAACCATGGAGACCCAGATGGAGAAGAAGACTTCGCTGCGTGGTATATTGGTGGCCATGGAAGATCTGCTGCTGGTTCGTCTGGTGGTGGTATTGGTGATCGTTCATTCAAACATATTATCGTTCAATTTATCAAACACTAAGTTGGGTTGGGTATAAAGATATTATCAATACGAACTTCGAATTTGAAGTTATAAAATAGATTGACTTTTAAAAATCCTTCTATTTTATTATTTTTTGTACTTTGAATAGGAGAGAATTACTGCTTGGTTCACTCTTCACCTTCGATTCAAAAGTTAGTTAGGGTTGAGGATGTTTTCTGTTTTTAAAGTTGTGTTGATTGATGTAGGCATAAGGGCCTAAATGGTCAATTTACAATAAACTGTAATTATTACAAAGTCAATAATTTTAACATTACTTATGGATTAAATCTCGTACTCAAAATACACAATCAGATTGACCAGAAATCGACTAACCTTAACAGTAATCTACTCGTATTTAGTCAGGGATATTAATTAATGTATTTCAAATTGATTTCTTCACTCGATAATTAAATTTAAAATTGATAATACACTAAACTAATTACAAATTAAATGCAGCCTTAAACCAGCAAAAGGCTTAAACCCGAACACCCATAGCATTTCATGGGAATCGACATCGAACCGTCGAACCTTCCTAAGCTCAACGCCTCTGTAAACGCCATCATAAGCTACAAATAGCACAGTCGCTACGACCTCGAGCACCAAACGAGAAGTATCTCCACCCTCCCTCCACACATCTTCGAACTCCTCCCATAACTCAAAACCAGAACGTAGCGCATCGCCAAACTAGCATAGGAGAACTACTTTTTCCTCAAGCACATCATTCAATTCCACAGTGAGAATCTCTAAACCAATATCCCCCATTACTGCAGAGTAGAATAGGTGGAGGGGCTGCTGCTCGATCTGACTCGATAGTGGTCGCACTAGGCACTCGCCGAGAGAAACTACATTGAGAAGGTGAAGCAGCTGCTCAAAAGCCATGTACCCAACTGTTAGAAAATACTTGTGCCTGGGTTTAGGCTTGGAAGGATCATGGTGTAGCTGGCATTGGATGGCTATTTCGTACAGGGAAACGAGTAGAACTACTTACACTTCCTGGCTGCGAACTTCATACTCAACATGTGTTCCTCCTCCTTAAATATCTACCCCTACATTCACAACTTCACCAACCATCTGACTGACGAAGGACCTTACAAAGCTGTCAAGGTGCCTGATCTCATCCCGCAATCCCACGCAGAACTGAAGGATGTGTACGCTTCAGTTGGAGATTTCTTCTCCATCTACCGGTTTCAGTAGAGCCAGTGGGACTGTATTGTTACCTGCTTCTACATCGATAGAGTTCCCAACGTAATCAAACTGATCAGGATGATAAAGCAACTTCTAAAACCCTTTGGCGTATGGATAAACTATGGAGGCTTGGTGTATCTGAACGCCCAGGTGGAGTTTAGTTACGAATAGATAGTGGCAATCATTCAAAAAGAGGGATTCAGCATAAGCGAGCAGGGCATGCAGGTCAACAGGCTGCACTACAATAAAAGTAGGCTGCTGAATAGCGAGATTGAATGTATGTACTTTGCAGCTCGAAAGCCAGGCTAATTGATAGTTGGTGAATGATATAAGGCATACATGTGTTTGGAGTAAATATGGATATTAATACTATTTAAACATAATTTAACTATTTTTAGAAGTCAAATTCTTTGTTTGGTGATAATTCTAATCCTATGAGATGAGATCCATTCAACTATCTAGCTGTCTCTTCGACTAAACTCGAACTGCATAAACTATTATGAGCTACTATTATGTAATCATTATGTTAATCATCACTGGCAGGCTGTCTTCCCCTAACCGATGCAGTGGTCTGCGAACAGCACACGTTAGTCTCTCAATGCTGACTTATCTCCCAAACTGCGGTAGAATCCCCACTTAGGCCTTATCATCCCTCCATGAGCACTCAGAGGGAACCCACACTTATTTAGTCTGATCAACTGCGATCCGTCTTTAACCCTAGTGATGGTCAAATCAACACATCCCGAAGGCCCGAAAGTAATAACCTCCCTAACTTGCACCCAGTACCCTTTAAAGGAGCTGATAGGAGCGGTGACTACCTTTCCAATACCAGTTATCTCAACATCCAATGTGTCTCTAGCTGTGATAGTCATATTGGGATCTCCAACGTTACCTCCATCCAGTTTAATCTGATGGAGATGGCAAAATAGTCCTGATTCTTTGAAGCCACTATCCAACTTGAACTTCCATGAGTAGGAGAAGCTCTTGCCATCGGAGCCATGCATCCATGAGGGAGAGGCGGCGTCAACAGCCATTTAGGTTCTCTGTCTGTCTTTATTTATACATCTATCGTCGTCAGGGTTGACGTGTAGATCGAAGGCGAAGACATTACGTCCCAGGTCTGCGTCATGCACAGTAGTGATGTGCTCGACAGGATGGCCACAGTCGGGAACCTCATATCCAGATTTACCTAGTACTGAGTGGATAATATCGTAAGCCTTACCATTGTATGTGAACCTGACTTAAATCGAGAGAGTGATGGTCATAAGTGTCAACAAGGTCAAGATTATTCGCATAACAAGTAGTGATTATTATCAAATCTTCACTTTAAAATCAATACCTAGTTTTTCTCGAATGTTTAAGAAACCTTTGTAACCCCTATTACCTCAGTATTGATTGTATGGACCAAATGATTTAATATTACTTTTCGGGATACAAATTGATAATCTTAAATTATGTAACTGACAACCAATCCTACCTCCAATTGGATTTTGCATCTTTTGTGTATTCAACTTAATAGCATTAGCAAGTGGCCTTAACCTCAGTTAATACAGAGCTTATATAATATATTTTCAAAAGAGCGGATATCGGTAGCCGATGTCGAGCATGTAACTTCAACCTCACTCAGAATGTATAATGTTCGATGGAAGGAGGCTATCAACTAGCTGCTGTAGAACCTACAGGAAGAGTACGAACCCCTCGACTAAAACCTTGGAGAAAAGGGAGTCAAATACTAAAGGCCAGACCCCGATTGGTTCCAGTTCTACGCTCATCTCTACGTCAAATACATCCAATGCTACAAGTTTCTAGAGGATGCCTACGACCAGCTCATCCACCCTCAAAAGCGAGGTCTTCTGAAGGAGATGCTTGAATCCACAATGCTACGATTGGTCTAAGTCAAGGCGGTACAAGTTTGCTTACGTAGAACCTGATCAAATACAACACAGCCACCAACGTCATTCGGTCCTAGTATGTCAACTTGGACGAAGTGCTTCTAGAAATGAGAGTTAGGCCTTCCGAAATTCAAATGCGCATTCCAAGATACTTCCGAGAGGACACCAACAGTAACTATTTGATTGATTCAGCCGATAAGGAGAAACGAAACCAAATCGTCGACAAGTTCCTACTCGATCTGCGAGAGACCAACTTGCCTGAGGAATAGGTCATCCAAGAAAAAATGAGCATCGAGACCAACATGGAGTCGGTGATTCGTATGATCCAGAAGTTGGAGAGAGGACGTCAAGGAATAGTCAGAGCTCTGAAGGCTACACATTACAAGAAGAAGGAGCAGAAGAAGAACTAAAAGAAGAAGCAAGGACAACCTACTGACTTTGATGTTGATGACGCTGAGCAGCAGAAGAAGGAGCAGGTCACCAGCATTCAAAAGACTATCAGAGGGTTTCTTGCGAGAAGAAAGGTGGACAAAGTTCGATAGGATTAGCTCATATTCTTAGGAATGAAGAAAAAACCTTAGAATCCAAACGATCCGACGTCTCTAGTTTACAAGGCCAACCAAAAGCGAGAGGAACAGAGGAAGTTACAGAAGGAAAGTGAGAAGGAATACAAAAACACTGTAGCCTAACTCAAGGATGAGCTTCTAGAAACTTGGGAAAACCCGCTGAAAGAAAAGATGTTGAGAGATCGGCGCACATGGATTGCAGAGATGATGGCGAAGAACGAGTACAATAAGATACCTGACTCTTCGAAGTAGTTCTATGACAAAGACAAAGTTAAGTTGCCTCTGACTCCTGAAGAATAGGAAAGACTAGCTAAGTAGGAGTAAATGAAGAAGAAAAACAAAAAGAAGGGTAAGAAGAAGAAGGTTCTTTCTGAGAGAGAGCAGTTCGAAAAGGACAACCCTAAGAATGGTCCCACTGAGACAGTTCTGAAACTCCAAGAATAAATATAAAGCCACACGAAGAACTGGAAGGAACAAGGTACCTTTGAGGAGAAACCTGAAGTGAGTAAGATAAAGGAGATGGTGCTGCCTGAGGTGGAAGACCAGATTAAGAATATGGTCGACGATATGATAGACTTGGAGTTGGCCAACCTGCGTATTAAGTTCAAGAAGAAGAAAGGCAAGAAGAAAAAGAAGAAGAAGAAGAAGAAAAAGAAGAAGAAAGGTATCAAGGTTCCTGGGTGGAAGGAGATCTCCAAGATCCCTCCACTCGACCAAATCGGACATCTAGTTGATTATGGTGTACTCAAAAAACTAGTCCCTGCTTCCATGTCCGACCTTATTGGAGAACCGAACCTATTAAGAACCAAGGAGTAGAGAGCTGCCGAACTTATGCCAGACCCCAGTTTGTTCGACATCCGGCAGATCCTCATAGAGATGATCGGTATTCCATTGGGCTCCCAATACATCAAAGAGCGAACCGACAAGCTTCACTATTTCCTGTTCTTCGGTCCTCAAGGCTCTGGAAAGACTCTGGCTATTCGTGCTTTGGCCCATGAGTGCGATGCACTAGTTTTGTAACTGTCTCCTTAGACCATCTAGCCGAAGATTGCTGACAAGAGGTAAATGAACAAGATGCTCGCTATGACATGGAACGTTGCCAAGACCTTCCCACCTGCTATCATCTACATGGACTAGGTTGAACACATTTTCAAAGCCAAAAAGAAGAAAAAGAAAGGAGCTGTCGGGGCTGCCGGCCCAAACTTCACTAAATTACGTAAACCACTTACCAAGTACAAGAAGAAGGTGCTGAAAAAGGAAGATAGGGTGGCAGTCATAGCCTGCACCAACCGACCATGGGAAGTAAACAAGAAGTTCATTAAAGCCTTCGCTCAAAAGAAGTTTTACTTCCCTTTCCCCAACTACGGAACCAGAAGGGCTCTGTTTGAATACTTTATGTAGAAGAAGGGGATCAGCCTACCGCCAAACTTCCCTGTAACGACGATAGCTCACGTATCTGAGGGTTACACTGGTGGAAATGTACGTTTAGTTGCTAATATAGTGCCAATAAGCGATTGGTAAGGTATTGACCGAAAG
>JAOXNN020125732.1:0-29299 GCA_028571205.2 Hydropsyche betteni | reverse complement strand
TAACTATTTCCGTTGGGGAAATTTCTAATTTTGTTCTTCGCAACACCGTGCAGTTGTCCCTGTTCATTCCTTAATAAAATATGTTATTAACGCATATAATATTGCCAAGTCCACGTATTTACAATTTTAAACACTTAATGTCTCTTTAGTACTAGTTCGTTCGCTAGATGTTCAGAATGAGACAAGGAAATATTTAATAATAACTGAACCATAACAGCAAATTGATAGTATCAAACATAATAATCCAATTAATTTAATGAAGAGCCTGTTATTATCAGCTTGTTCTCACGTTATACTCCCCATTTTTAGTCAGATATCTCACCCAAGGGAAGGCCTTGTATCCACTTTTATCCACGATCTTCAAGTAACGCACCTGGAACCCACTAACCGTGAAATATGGAATTTCAAACTTTATGTTTATCGGATTCTTCTTATATTTGTTTCTGTTAGGCGACTATATCGTTGGCAGCTTGAACTCAGCGTTCATTACGTGCTCACTAAATCAGGCGAGGGGGTTACCGATGTCCTGGGAAAGATTTTATCGACCATTTGAACGCTCCGTTCTAGGGTACGTATGCTACGTTGCCAGTTGCCATCTTAAACACTGGATTCTCAACATCTTCGGGCACTGGAACGAATATCTCAACATTGTTAGCGGTGCTCTTTTACTTATAGTTGCTCTTCACCTTCACAAGGAATTTAATCTACATAATTCAACAGTTTACCCTCGTCGACGATGGGTTCTCAATAATTAAATCGATAGAGAAGAGCGGCTTCACTCTCACCTCCAGCCTGTAGCTCATAAGTTCAAACTCTCCATCAGGGGGAATAAAAGTGATCATTCTTTCACTCTCAAACTTACCCAACCTCACACATTGATGGAACTTGATATCGTTGAACTCGATTGCCTTAGATTTGGAGGTTCTGCCTTGAGTATCGTAGTAAGCCTTATCATTCAACCCAAGCTTCAGGTCAGGCATGCCTGTAAGCTGACAGTTGCCCTTCACCACCCCGATTATCTAAGATTTGATAATATTGTTGTTAGGACCAATTAGCATGGAGAGTTTTTCAGTCACATCTAAAAAGAACTCGTTCTTGGGATATTTGATTCCTTCAGGCCTCCACGAAACGATGTTGGTGGTCATCTTCGCACCCTCAATCTGAGCGTTCATCTTCTTTTTGTCATTGCCGATGTTAAGTTAGTATGATTCTGTCTTGATGAATTTGCTCAAAAGTTTAAACTCGGTAGTCTGCGGGTAACCGTTGTCCATCATCTCGTCGAGTAGCTAGTAGACGATAACAAAATTATCTCGAATGGACTCCTCCTGCACCTCCTTGAAGTAACTTTGCAACACGTCAATGAAATTGAAAAGGAAGTTGAAGACCATTACAGCGTTGTTATTCTTTTTGGAGATGGCGAGGAAGATGAGATCAACGTGCCTGTGGAAGAAGAATAGGTTGTCTTCTTTGTCGAGAATGATGGGCCTACATGAGTAATATTCGTACTTTACGCTATACTCGTCGTATTCGAGGATCTTCTTGTTAAAGATGTCCTGGATATTAGAGGGAATGTCGGTCCGGAAGTTGCGACTGATGAGCACTCTGCCCTTTTTGTCGAGGATATAAATCGCCGATATTCCACACATTTCAATTTAATCTATATCTATCTTAGTAATATGGACGATGCGAATTATTGATTCTAACATGTATCAATTAAGTTATCAAATTAATAATTTACTGAACTCTTTATTTGGGTTAGCGATACAGACAGTTAGTTTGGTTAGACAAATCTAGTGGTTCACCCGTTCATTCAATTGGTTGGTGCATGAATTAAGGTTTAAATATCTCAACACTATCTACAAAATAAGTTTTCAAGCATTCTTTCCACTGGTCAGCAGTGCGCAGATAAAGATTATGCTATATAAACATATTGATTGTTGAGCAGTTAGCTCCAACTGTTGGCTACGTCATTCATATGCGCTATTCTATTTAATTCTGGCTAATTAACACCACTACAAAAGCAGGCTACACAGAATATAATCATTTAAATATGAGCGGATACTACGGAAACCCATACAATAACTACCCCAGCTACCCTATGAACAACCCAGCCATGAATATGAGCGCTGCCAACGCTTTCAATAGAGTAATGAGTCCTCCTGTCAATCAAGCAATGAACCCAGCCATGAACATGAGCGCAGCTAACACCTTCAACACTCTCCTCAACCGAACCAACCCTAGTCAATATAACTACGGAGGAAGACCTATTCCCTCTCCAGGAGTGCTGACAGGTATGAATAATATGATGGACCGTATGGACGAATGGAATATCAACTACAGTGGACGCAACCAGTGGAACCCCAACTTTTCGGGCATGTACTGATGGGCTGCATATGTCGTGTATAATTTCGTGAGAGCATCAAAACTAATTAACATCTATTGATAAAATATATTCGATGGGAAATTCGAGCCTCAAAGCTCTCAATGAGGCTGAGCTCCGCCACTTCACCAAGCGTTTCGATATGGTTCGCAGATAAACCGCATCCAACCTGACATTTTCCTACGAGGTCGACACACACAAAGAGATCGCCATCAAATAGTTCAAACTCCAAGATAAATTCGACTCGCAGTAGCTGCTTGAGATGGTGCAAGCGAAGACCAAGCTGGTCCACTAGAATCTAATTACGTACAGGGGTAGTCAGTGGCATATTCAGAATATTTCATTTTTAAACCAGATTTATGTAGTGAGGCGAAGGCTATGTACGTGGTGGCTGAGTATCCCTTCAAATCGCTGAAGGAGGAGATTGAAGAAAGGGTGATACTACAGGACTATTTTGTTGAAGGAGAGATCTGGAGTATTTTATATAGTGCACTCAAGGCACTTTCTTTCCTCTGGAGGGCATCTGTTCTGTATAACGCTATCTGCAGCAAGAATATACTCATATCTGCCGATGGAATTATTAAGCTTAATGATCCTTGGCTGAACGCTCCGGATGTCAGTTAAGCTTTTGTTTGCAGGGATGATGAGCTGTCTAGATATCTGGCTCCCTAAATAACAATCACGCGAATATAGCATATGAAATAGGATGAGGTGGAGAAAGCAAACATGTATAGTTTGGGAATAGTGATGCTGGAGTGCATTTTTAACGGAAATCTAGAAGGTCTGGGGTAGAACACTGCACAAAACCTACAGATCGTCAGGAGGATGCTTAAAAAAGTATCGATTAGCACATCGTTGAAAAAGATTATTCGGAATCTTTTGGATGAGTAGCCTGGTAAACGGCTAGGATACCACGAGGTGATAAACTTCATTTAGAATTAGGACCACAATAGGCATATATTGAGTAGCACACAAACACTGCAGACACACTCTTCTGAAGTCTAATACGAATAGGAACAACAGTAACGTCAGAATTTTAATAATTCCACTCCAAGAGTTACCGCAATACCTCGATATAATATTAATGAAATGTCCCTTGATAGCAATCTCAACTCTTTTACATTCGATCGTCTATCTAGTACTAGAAAAGTGTCCTGTCATCAATCAAAATCTCCCTCCAAACCAAGAATTAGTGACAAATTCATTCCTTTAAGCCAAACCGGCAGAGAAATAGGTGATACTCAACGTACAACTATGGCCGAGAGCAGATAGAAACACATAAACTCTACTAATTCTAGGTCTTAAAATAGTAAACCTTCCTCTTCTTCAAATCCCTCCAACCCACAACTGGACCACCAAGACCAATTTAACCTAAACGTTATTCCAGAAGTTACTGAAAAAAGTTCACTATCAGATTTACCCCTTTCAAACAGAACCAAAAAGTAACAGGTTACAAAAACCTATGCGGATGGATCTGTTTACGAAGGAGAAGAGGTTAGCGGTAAAAGACATGGTGTCGGCAAGCAGAAGTACCCTAATGGAATGAGATATATAGGTTATTGGAAAAACGATGCAATTAATGGGTAAGGAAAGCTGTATAGTTAGCAGAAACAGATAATTTACGAAGGTATGTGGAAAAACAATAAGTTCAACGGCAAGGGCACTCTTTTTAACCGTAGCAGTTCCGTTCAGAAGCTCAAATTGCCCTTTGATTATTGGGATATGAGCAGAATAGGCCCTTATTGGTTGGTCTATGAAGGTAAATTGAACCTTAATCTCAGGATAATTCAAAAACGATAACAAACACGGACTAGGAAGACTCGAACTGACCAGCGGTTAGGTATTTTACGGAAGATTCGAGGATGATGTGGTGGAAGGAGAGGGCACATTTTCAACTCTAACCCAAGGTGTAATAAAAGGTGTATGGCACGGAGGCATGTTACTTTTATGAGTGTATATAACTGTTGCCTACACAGATTTAATTAGACATTTAACTTTTCCGATCGATATGGAGATTTAGGCTCCCAACACCAGCCCCAACATCGAACTGCATTACTGGAACATGCGAGGTGCTGCGCAACCTATCCGTCACCTCCTAGAGTACGTAGGAGCGAAGTATAACGAAGTAAACGTGTAGTGTCCTGTCAAATTTTTCTCCCAGGATATTTAGATCATAAAGAAGAAATGTATCGTCTCTGTGCTACCTATGTTAAAGTATGACGGGTTTTGTGTAACCGATATAGTACCCATTTTAAAGTACATCTGCAAGAAGCACAATAGACAAGATTTGTTGGGTAAGAACATAGCAGATCAGTGTCTAATTGAGGAGCTCTTATCGAAGTTTACACCTCATAGAAATAGAATAGTTGAGAAGGTGTATTCGTGCTTAAAGGTTTGCAAGAAGGAGCGCGGATAAATCATTAAGAAGAGCTTTTCTTAACTACACAACTATTAGTATTGGAACCCAGTCATGAGCCGCCTGCAGAAAAATGGGTGGTTTTTAGGTTATCTGAGCGTCGCAGACTTCTTCATCTACGAGTCTTGCTTCTATATGTCAGGACTTTTTCCAGAAGAATTCGCAAAATCCAAAGAGATGCAATCCCTAAAAATGCAATTTTAGTAACTATCCGAAATATACGCTTACCAGCACAGCGACAGAGACAAGAAAGTGCTGTTCTTTGTCGAGATCAACGACATATGGTGTGGAGACAAAAAATATTTTTCTATGGATGTAATCGGTCATCCTCAAAAAGATTTGTGATGTTTCTTTGCTTAATATACGAAAATCAGTTGAGATGCTCCCGGTAACGGCTGAAAATCTCCTTAATCTGGTTCTACGGAACAAGCAGGTGCTCCGGAACTGTCTGGTTATGCTTTTTATGCCTTTATTCTGCCTGTTGCAGGAAGAGGGCGAGACGTACCTCAGTATCCCTAATTTTATTGCGGTCTGGGGCATTCAAATTAAGGTAGCGATCCCTGACAGTACTTTCGCATGTTTAGAATACGCTGCTCCCTCCCAATTATCTCTGCTTATTGCTGATGCGGTTGAGGAGATCGTTCATGGAAGAGGTAGACTTGGGTGGAGATCTGAGTTCTTCGCGGAGTTGTTTAAGCTTTAAGTGGTTTCGGTCGGTCATTAAAATTGATAATAGGAATCGAACTCAGTTTCGCCTTTTGATTCAAGAATGATATTTGGCTAACTCATCATATTCGCTTCCTGTCAACTCCTTTAGCACTAGTTTAATCAGATACTGTTATAAATAAATTTAGGAAAATATCATTTGCCTATCACTAGATCTAATTCTCAGTAACACTCTAGATGTCCCCTGTCAGATTGTTAAGCAAGGGAATACGTGCCTATTCTGGCAACTATTTTATTATTTTCTATTTGAGTTGTATTCGGTAGTCCTTCAATAAGCCTCTCAGGTGAATTATGAACTGTGCTATTGGAGGCAACACTTATCTTTCGGTGCCTGGAACATTGGCAGGTCTCTGAATATTGCTTTAGCTCTCGAGGGGACTCTTTGTATCGATGATTAGGTCATCCTATTTATCCTCGATGTCTTTCGGTTTAATAGTTCTGGTCTAGTAGAAGCGTTTCTCCTTCAGCTCGTATAGAGCTCTCATTTTGTTACTCCATAGCTCCCTCTCCTCGGATCTCCACAAGCTTTTAGGCGACATTTGTTTAGTCAATATTCTCCTTCTCAGATCGAGGTTATCTTCCTATTTGAGGTATCTGTACACTATGTTGAACTTCTTCTTATAGCGTTAGTCCTCAGCATAATTTGAATTAGGGCACATCTTAGTCAGTTAGCATTCAATTTCATAGGCTAACTTACAGAGGTATTAGCATTGTGCTCGATGGTCAGTGTTGATGAGCTGCTTCTCAATAACATCCAACGGAGGAGCCTCTAAGGTTTCGAGTTCGAGCAAACCTAATACGAGGGAAGCGAATATTCTTTAGAGGACTTGCTTGCGAACGATGTGAGTGAGTTTGGCTTTTAGAGCACCTCTGAAGGTTCGCATCCAGTCTCTAGCGAGCTCAGCCTAGGGCTATTTGAGTTTAACCCAAAGCTGATCGCTAAAATCTACTGTCTCCTTGTCTATAGATGGATGGTTAGTTGAGGAGGGTGTCTTGTTGATCTGTTTGTGAGGGGTCGGAGTATTTAGCATCGGCTGTTAGCACGATCTATCTTCCTTTTAGAGATGGCCCTAGTGGTCTTTCTCGATTGACTTTGCTGATTTCTTGGCAAAGCCTTTGTTACTGGAGGACCTCCTACTGACAGGAGGCAGAGAATCCTCAGCCTAGAGATCGATAACTTCGATCATAATGACTTCATCGTCGGGTTCGCCCCTAGACGTCATTTATTTATAAGTCAATTGTATTATAATATAACAATGATAGAGGCCATTTCTACTGATTGATCATTCGAGGTATTCTAGAAGTATGGAGTTATAATCAAAATCTCATTCCCTTCCGGGGTGCTAACCTCTCCGAGAACTTAGTAGGAAAGAAATCGTAGAACTGCCGTCGGTTAGCAGGCATTCTAGTTAAATGCTCACCGAATTTTTATATCAGAGACTCCGGGACATATTTGTTTTTTATGTCTGCTATCTTCCTTTCTATGATCTTCACATCGATCAGAACTCTGCTATTCTTCGATAGAGACTGGTTTCTCTTATGGAAAGGCTGTAACTCAATGGATTTCTACGAGGAGAGCCTTCTGTTTTGAGATTCCGAATGGCACCGCTAAGATTGAGGGCCGAAGACCGTCTGGTGGAATAGAGTGAGCTGCCTGATGAATCCAGAGTTAGGACTTATCTGTACAAATGATTATTTTTACGATGCTTCGACGAGACTTGACTAATGTAAGTGCTTAGTGCAGACTGATTCTGTAGTGTTTTATGAGGTAGGCGAGGACCAGTGTGACTGACCTTGATACTCCAGCGACGCAGTGGACCAACACCTAAATGAGGGCATTTTTACATTTGTCGCTTTTCGAGTTTAATCTATAAATTTAATCGCTTCCTCGAAGTAAACAGAAATATCGTAACTCTGGTAATCTTTTGCGGGAATGTGCTTGTAGTATCTTACTACCTGCCTGGGGTGACAAAGGAGTACTCCTTCAGCAGCAGTAATCACTCCTCCAATGCCAAACTCTAGTTTAGTGGAGGGTTACTTCTGAGGGTTTAGGGATTTTGTGCTGCCTCCACGTTGCTTATAT
Organism: Hydropsyche betteni; assembly: GCA_028571205.2. NCBI lineage: Eukaryota > Metazoa > Arthropoda > Insecta > Trichoptera > Hydropsychidae > Hydropsyche > Hydropsyche betteni. The sequence continues at coordinate 21,694 of JAOXNN020125732.1, read as the reverse complement.
AAATCGCTCCTCTATTGTTTATTCCTGCGTCCACTATGCAAGAGATATCTTCAGGGTGCATTCCACTCTGAATCATTGTAACTTTATTATTAAAATTAACTAACGATTTATCATCACCCTTATTGACCAAAGTTTTTCGTCCACTCTATGTAGTTCTACAGATCCTTTTGGTTGACGCTTGGTTTAGTCTTTTGGAGGGCTGCTATGAAGTGGCTCATCTTTAGAGGAGGTAAGCGCAGGGAGTTAGGTTACAGATCGGCCATACTGCAGCTTCTGTATTCGTTCTTAGGGTTATTATCGGACTCTAAGCAAGGAGTCCATTTCGGTTGACCATCCTCAATAATCTTAACGAACTTTCGAGCCGCTTGGCAGAACCTCAGTGGCTAAAACATGGCATCTCGAACCAGCACAGAAATATCTGAACCAGAGTAACTGAATAATAACAAAATATACCCTTCAGACTTTTAAGCTAGCTCTTAAACATCTTATTGGTTGAGTTCGTGAGGGTTATTTTTAATTAAATTGGTGATTTGTGCTATTCTGGCTCTCAGATCTGGCAGGGGGATGTAGATTCTCCTCTAGAACCTTCTTCTGATAGCTGGGTCCAGCGACTGGGGAAGATTGGTAGCTCCAAGTACCAACACCCCTTGTCCTTAGTTACCAACACCATCCATCTGTACTAAGAATTCAGTCTTAACTCTTCTAGTCGCTTAATTTTACCCTTCAGATCTAATTTACTTGCTAAGTACCTATTTCCCGTCAGTGAGTCTATTTCGTCTATGAAGATAATGCTTGGCTTTTAATTTCTGGCCATTTGAAAAAGTGTTTTAATAGTTTTCTCGGACTCGCCTACATACTTTGACATTAGATCTGACGAGGACACACTAAAGAAAGTTCCCTTCTCCATCTCTGTTGCGCAAGCTTTCGCTAAGTACGTTTTTCCTGTTCCAGGTGGCTATATTAACTATTGCGCTTACACCATACAGTAGAATTCCTTTCCAGGGCCTTCGCTGGCCAACAAATATCTCTGGAAACTTTATTGGTAATATTACCGCTTCCTTCAATGCCTTTTTGGCTCCTTCTAAACCTGCTACATCCTCCCACTTCACGTTTGGCTTTTCGCGTACGATGGCTCCTTCTAGGTTAGTCTAAAGCTTTGTCTTTGGTTGATCTGGTTACTTGGCCTGTCCATTCGTTGTCCCACTAGTACCATTTGTCGGACGAACAGAAGGTTGTTTCTGGGGCTGCTGCTGCGGTTGTTTATTTTGGGACTGTATTTTCGATTGCTAGAACATACTTATAAGTTCCTGTTCTAAGTCGGGCAGCTTCTTTTTAAGTTCGTTTTTGATTGCTGAACTAATATTACTTGTACATTCGTTCTCCTCAGTCTTAAGTGCCATTGTTAGACTGATAAGAGCGTTTTTGAATCCTTCTGCTGCCTGGTGTTTGGATGACTGATCTTTAGCATTTTGGAATTTGAGTCGGTTCTACCTGATTTTTTAGATGGCGAGATCTCGTGAATTTTGCATATAATCTATTATTGATTTAGCATAGTCCACACTATATCAACTTTGAAAAGCCGGTAATCATTTTCTCGCAGTCATCGGTCTTCTCGATTTACTGACACTTGCGTCGATTGTATCGTAGGGAATCTTTTAGTAGTGCCCGAAATCCGATGGCATACGGTAGAATCCAGGCCCAGGCGTATATTTATTTCCGTCCAGTCGCAACTATCGCTTATCCTGGAGGAACGGTCGAGTTCCATCCGAACGGTTAGTAGAAAGCATGTACTGTCCGTCTTTCTTCATATTGTTTTTATCGTCGTAGTGGCCAGGCCCTGGAACTATAGTTTCTGAGTGGTAAAAGAGGTACTGCTGCTACGAAAACGTTTTTATCTGAAACTTAGTGTAGTTCTGTTTGCATTTCGGATCTTGGAGGTCATGCAACCACCGGAATCCAAGTTGATGGTTTATTAGTAGGTGCCGGGACCTGGAGTAAGGGTCTTCTATTTGTCGTTTATGAAGTAATCGCTAGGGTATGCTGTTTTAGGTCTCAATGAATATCTCAAACCTTTGTCCTTATGGTCGTCATAAGTCCCTGGACCAGGATTTTTGAGAGGGCCAGTCAATATATGTCCTTGCTCCTTGCACTCTTCTCTATTCTTCCCGAAAGAAGTTCCTTTAACTAACTGGTTGAACGAAGAGTTCATGGTGTAGGTCATAGGCGACGGTGAATCAGTAGTCAGGCAGAACGACACTCTTTTTCCAGACCCGAACGAGCTGGACCGTTTAGATTTGGTAGTAGGGATATTATAGATGGCTTCGCACCTGAATAGATGAGAACTGTTACTCTGATTTGTTAGATTTGAATCTGTTTGCTCTTCCAAACGACCAGTGGTACTTTGCTGGGGAGGTATTTAGAGGACTGTTAAGAATCTGCTGTGGACTCGTTACAGAAATCATATTAAATTTATTTTTACTGATTTACCTAACAGCCTCACTCACTCCATATGCGAACTATTACTAATAACTTAGCCTTACAATATTAAGATTGTTATAATGCATATGCAGAAGAGGGAAGATAAAGCCAGGCTGTAACTCATCAATATCGGATAAACAGAAGAACTATTGAGTGTCAACCACCACGAATGGATGGGCAAGTGGGCTCATAGGTTATCGAGGATATAAAACGATAGCCAGCAATTTAAATAGCATTCCGTCAAAAATACCAGCAACCTTCTAAAGAGGTCTTCAGGGAATGGGCTACTCATCAATTTGCCCAAGCTCATATCAGGAAAGTCCAGCTATCATACTCGGATAAGAGAATTATACATTAATTTGGGTCGCAGAAGCAGAGCCAATATGTCATTCACTAAAACCAAATCAAAATCATTTGCTACAGCTCCTTCCAAAGTGCTAGACGATAAGTTCATTAACTAGTTTTCTAGAATGGGCTCTATTCCGCAAACTGTATTCGTTCCTCGGCTCACCATAAGGAGGAAGACGTTGGTGGACAACCTATGTCGTAATTGACTAATTCTTAGCCTGTTTCTTTATATACATCTAAATTGTATTTCATTGGGAAGATGTAAAAATATCATGGGTTCGACAAAGAGTTCTATGAGTATCTGTTCGACTACATCGTCATTAATGGAGGGCTCAGGCAACAGGTCATAGCCTCAGATTTGGGTATGGGCTGGTGGTTAACGTAGTGAACGAATTACAGACGAAGTTCGATGCTAAGCACAATCTCAACCTTTTCAGAAAGCAGTATGGAAACATCTATGAGGCTCTCAAACCCATTAAAGACCCCTTTTTCATTCTCGACGCCATGGTGATACGGATGAGGACTCCTTCATAAATCTAAGCCCTACACAAATCTGGAAGTAAGAACGCCTCTATGCAGAAATAAACAAAACCTCGTATTCTAAGTATCTAGCGAAGCAGAAATAAAACGAATAGAAATAAATTTAGATTATGAAGATCAATAACGAGAATAAGTGCAAAGTTTGTGGAGAGGTGTACAACGTCAATGTCAACAGAGGAGACTCATGCAAGGGAAAGTCAGCCCACCAACCAAAGCATGTTTGAGAGTGCGCATAATATAACAATAATAGGATTAAATTTGTTATTTTCGTCCCAGTGTAATTAGGGACGAAATGATTACTGCTAATCGCAGCAGAAGCCGCATACAAGTAGAGAACAATCAATATCTCATTAAAAGCTTAGTGGAAAAACATGTCTTTTTAAAACTAGGCAGTAGAGGCAGCACCGGCTATTTAGCTTTGTCGCTGGAGCGTACCCCCTCTTTTTACTTGCCTCCACTTGGACTAGGTTTTTATTTGCTGCTGGACTTATGATTGAGGACTAGTTACTGGGTATGGTAATGGGGTATTCTGCCGTAACCTGCTTTAACAGCTCTAATCATCAATCCCACCTGCCGATGGGTATCAGAGAGTTCCTTCCTAAGCCTAGTCAGTTCGGTGTTCATTAACCTGTTTCTCTTCTTTTTTTAGGATATTTAGTGCCTTAATATTTCGATTGCCTCTGCAAACTGTTGCTCAGAAGATTGTTTTTCAGTCTCAAGCTGAGTGAGTACGTGGAAGAGCTCGGTAAGCTGAGTTTTGAGGGGATTGGTTTTGGAAAGCAGAGTACTAGAACTTTGATTATGCAATAATATTAGGGGCACTTATTTCTAGATCATGCCCTTCTCCCTCACATTTATGAACTCTCTACCTAAAGTGTCTTTGGCTCGATGAGTGTATTTCTCTACAGTGGAGACCTCTGGTAACTATGAATTGAATTGGGTGGATTGCTGGTTTTTGTCTTCGTCGGTGGAGTAAAACAATCCATCGTAGTAGTTGTTGGCAGATTTACTCGGCCGACGGTCCTCCTTAATGGACAGGATAGACTCATCCCCTAACTCGCAGTAATCCTCATCAATTTCAAACACTTCTTCCTGACTCATAGTTTTACAACTATTATTAAGGTTTACCTATTCCCATCAACTCTCTTTAATTTACTACTTTATTATCAACAATTATGCAGTTGGAGACCAATACTCGCTAAGACTATATGCGACAACTCAACTTCATCAAAATGTATCCGGCACCCATCAAATCGATTTACCGACAGGGAACCTACCTTCTGGTGGCTAGGAAAGGGTACAGTTAGATATTGTCTATTGCTGAGCACAAAAATCACATATTTTTTGATTAAGTCTTGAGGCTGCCCGAGTGTGAGCATCTCCTTATCCTAGGCGGCTGTATAGTAATGGTGTGCCACAGCTAGTTACGAATATTTGAATAGGAAAGATGGCTAACTCATCCCTACACTACAGCTCTCGTCTCAATTACGATTGTTGATGGAGTGCTCTACACTCACCACAACAGCTAAACTAGAAAGTGGGAGGTTGGTTCTGAGTACGGTTCTTGCCGGTTTAAAGTGATTTCAAATACGGTCGATAACCCTTTTCACGTGATAACCAATGGAATTCGAGGTCGTGGAAGGAAATTCGAAGGATCATTTACTGCTGTTAAATAATTTGAAGGCTATTTGTACGCTGGGTAGGCTGATGGATCTCTGTCCATATACTAAATAGAGTATGGGACTATGATTAAAAAGATTAAGAAGCTGCAAGGGCCTATTCTCTCCATAACTGGCTCAACTTAAACTAAAAGTGTTTATGCGACTGGCTGCGACTCTAAGGTAATATGTGTTCAGAATATTAATGATTAGTTTGTAGTCACTTCTGAATGCCGAGGGCAAAGTCATGATATTATGGGATTATGTTTGCTAGACAGTAAGCACTTGGTATCGGGAGGGTTAACCACCGACATTTGCATATACACACTGACTGAATCAGGAGGTTTCGCCTAATAGACCGTTAATAGAGTGAGTCTTCCCTCCAGTATCTTGACAAGTTGCAGCTAGAATCAAAAGTATGTGTTAGCGAACCAAATCAACTCGTTCGAGTTATGGTAGGTCACCTAATCTCCCATCCTACTGATTCGTTACTAGACTGAAGTGCCCATAACTAGCTTAGCCATATGCCAGAACGGTTTATGGATAGCATACACCAATCCGTACAAAACCATACTGCTAGCATACGACAGATAAACCAATAAGCTGCAAAAACACATGACACTACAGGGAGCCCTGTTCACCCATTTCGACTAATCAGGATAATTAATAATAATTGGCACCGATAAGGTAGTCTATTCGATCGTTGCTGTCTAGAAGAAAGTAAAACAGCTAGTTCGCATCTAATCTATCCTCCTACCCTCTTGCTTCAAATTCTGTAAGTAGCTCCTTCTAGTTGGTTCCAGATTCTAGTCCAAACTAGCCATTTACGACCTCTAATCGGAAGAGTAAGTGATGACCCTCAACTAGCCCTACCACTTCGCTGATATCCACCCTCAAGGTGTGGTTATCAGCCACAACTTCAAACTTAAGATAGTAGATCTCAACCAAAAACAGTATTAAATGGGAATTCCCATCAGGAAGATCAGGTTCGGAGGGGTGGTACCCTCCAGAAAGAAATACTGGTTCGGTGTGGGCGATGGCTATCTAATATTCGTTTATAGGCTGTTCGGAGGCAACTAGAAATACACTCTCAATGCCGAACTCAAATTCAATAAGACTGTCATAAAGAAGAAGTTTGGGAGGGTGTATCAGGTGCTACATCCCACCAAATACTTGAGTCTGGTTGGTATAGACTTTAGATAGATGGCGTAGAAAATATAACAGCCACTCATCGCCAAAAAGTTCATCTGAGAACTCTGATAGTATGTTGGTATTATTGTTAGGTTATAAGCAATAGGTATTATTATTATCAAAAGTTTTGAAATGAGATTTCATAATTGTTGATAAGGTCCAATCCCAATTTATTTTGAATTCTGTTTGCGGTTCTTCTAGTAAAATAACTGCTTTTGGGGGATACCTGTAGAAGGTTGTAGAACTTTCGACCATTCAACTGATATTTTAGGCTCCCTATTCGGATCAAAAGGGGAACGTGGAAACTATTTAAATCTTCGGTTGGGTTGCAACTATCTCCAGTTTAGATAACTTGAGAGTTTAAACCAACTGTAGGATTAGAACTATCTTTGGAAGGTGGTATGAGGGTCTAAAAACAAGCTATTAGTTCTCCACTATCACAATAGTGATGACAATTAATAGATAAAGAATATGGGTAGGGAAGGAAATATTGATGGGTTGGATGGGTAGGCAACAGGATGTCTCTGCAAATAACAGCAGAATTGGAAAGTTAATTACAATTTATTTGTGATTTTAATAAAGGTTCGGGGATTGATGGCTGCTATAATATCGAGGTTAACCGAACGCCCAGTCAACCATAATAGTTGCTTAATTCAGATTCAAAAAACCACACAGATATAAGATACTCCAAATTCGAAAATAGCGTTTTGAGACAGCGGTGTACCCTCTCCGGTTGGGCAGTTATCGAATGGTACACATATTTAAAGGATTAATCTCCGATCTCCACTTTATCTGACTCTTTCAATTTATCAACACAATACCAACAGAATCAAAGGCCTAACCCAAAACTACACCCAGTTGATTCAAACTGTCAGGATGGTTGGAGGGGAAAGTATTTGAAGTGAGTAAGTGGCGAATGGGAGGGAAGGTACAGCCGCATAATAAAAAAGGGTCTACCGCTCAAAACAGCAAGGTTTCGGTGTCAAATTGGTGCACCCACAGAAGAATTATTAGTTTCTATGAGATTCGACAAGTGCAGCAAAATTATAAAATAGTTAAATAGCCTCAAACATGGAAGTTTGGAGGAAGACTCTACTAAAAACCACAGTTAGGGACTGAAAGGATGAATAGTTTGGGGGTTCTCCCTGCCGCTGTAAATTACTTTGAATAATAAAAACTGGTTTAGGGCTCCTTCCAATTAGTAGGTTTCCCGTTTAGAACTACCCAACCTATGCAGATTTGTTTTACTCCTTATATTAATCCCTAATCGTTGGCAACAAAATCGTTTAAAATTCTTTGACCCAGTGATAAAAATTCATTAGCAATCTGTGCACTGCTACGCCACCAGACTGTCGTCTTGTACTTCTATCTCGCACTTCCTCATACGCTCCTACTGCAGACTTCATCAGTAATAAGCTAAATCAACTGTCTTTTATTAGTAACGCGACCAAACTCATAATAAGCTTACTGAAGGTGATAGATTGTTGACAGATTTGAGCAGGAATAGCTGCCAACCTGTTGGGAAGGAGGGAGGAGAGAGCAATCCAAAAAAATACCGGGATAACGAAACTCGATTCATTATTTTAAAATGAAAAGGACCAATAAATACAATCCGCGGGGTAGGCTACACATTGATAGACACTGAGTTCGAAGGTCAATACTTATCGAATGCTCAGCTATGAATCTGTAATTGAAACAGAGCATCATCAATCCTAAGAGTTTTGCCTCGATAGCCCCAATTTATTTTTAAAAACAAACTTTCAACCTCGCTCTGATGGCAGAACCTCTTTAATTAAGGTTAATTTTGTTGTGGAGTTGTAATTGTTGGGGGGCTGACTAAAATTAAACACTGGGATTGTGTATAAAGGCTGGTCATAAAGTCTTGATTGAATCAATAATTTTAATTATCCAAACATGCGGAAGGCTATTGTCATCTTAGCAATCTTGCTCGTAGTGTCCTTGGCAGACCGTCCACGAAAGGATCATTACGTTCCATATCAAGTTGGAAAGCCAATCATATACAACTTCGCTTGCGGAGTTAGTGATTCGAATAACAACGTCGCTGGAGTCAGCACTTCAGGTTACAGGTTTGCCTTCGACAATCTCCCGCGATGGGTCACCGTTAAGGACAACTCTATGATCGCTGGTACCCCCGATACCCTCACTCCAACTGCCATTCAAGTTACTTATACTGATGCTAACGGAAACAGAGGATCCCAAACTATTGTCCTTGCTCCTCAAGGAACCGCACCAGGATCCGCCGTCACTGTCCCCGCTGGAGCCACAACTACTGGTACTGCAGGCACTACTGCCACCACGACAACTACAACTGCTGGTACCACAGGCACTGTCGGTCCCGCTGGAACACCAGGAGCTACAGGATCAAACACCAGAACAACCACTACAACTACCACTACAGCAAGAACAACTACCATTAACCAACTCCCCAACGCTGTCTACATCCCAGGATCAACTAACCCAGCTCCAGGATCAAGACCAAACACCCCAGCCAATGGTGATGTTGTAACTATCGTTCTTCCCGCCTTAGCTTTCCCAACTCCCAACAGAATCAGCATTCTTCCTCCCGACTCACCAACTACTACAAACATTCCACAAGCTCCAGTTTCCAACCCTGAAGAGGATGCCGCTATACTTGCTAGACAGGAGGCTGCCATGAGAGGATTGGCCAATGCTTTGGATGCCCTCAACAAGGCTAACAACAACTTCAACAGAATCCAGCAAGAGATCCCCAATGCCAATAACGACCTGAACAACGCTCTGGATTACTATCAGAATACTAGAGGCGCTTTGAGAGATGCCCAAGCCCAACAACAACAGAATGCTGACCAGATCAACACTGTCAACAACGATTTGGCTAACCTTCAGAGCCAGATTGATTCTTCATCCACTGAGCAGACCACCACCACAACTACTATCACCGATACCCAAAACCAACTTAATGCTGCCGGACCAGCTTTAACCAACGCTCAAAAGGATCTTGATGATACCAACGCCAAGATTGCCACCACTACCACCACTATCACCCAAACCAAGAATCTTCTTGACCAGGCCAACAATAGAATTGCTGCCTTGAGAAAGATCATCAGTGATACTCAAGCTCTGTTGGACAACTATCCTAACACTATTGCCAACGCCAGAGGAGCCCTTGAGAACTCTAACAACAGAGTCGATAGAGCTAGACGAGAACTTGCTGATGCTATTGCCGAACAGACTAGAACTCAAATTCTTTATGACTAAACACTGAAGATCAAGGAGACTGGACCAAAGGCCATCAAGGAAGCTACTGACCAGATCAACGCTATCCTCGCCACCATTCCTGACCTCCAGGGAACTATTGACAGACTCACTACTGAGCTTACTAATCTCAACAGTGCTAAGATTGCCGCCCAACAGAACATCGACAACATTAAGGGTAGAATCGGAACTCTCGGTCAATCTCTGACTGACTTGAGAACTACCGTTTCCACTCAGTCAACCACAACTACCAGATACCAGTCTCAACTCCAACAGGCTAAGGCTACTCTTGACCAACTCAGGAACAACCAGAGAATCTTTGATGATAACGTCAACACCTTGACTGAACAGTTGGGTCTTGCTGAGAACAACGTTAACAACGCTAGATCTACTGCTGATGACTATGCCAGCAAGGTTAACCAAGCCCAGAACTTGATTGATGCTGCCAAGGTTGCCCTCGAGAGAGCTAGAACTGAGAAATCCCTCTCTGACCAAGAAGTCAATGAGAGCATCCAGAGACAAGGAGGAACATTCCCATATGCTTATGTCCCAGGCACTGGACCTTATGGAATGGGTGGAGTTACTGGAAACCCAGGAACTGGAACAGTTAACCCCTTCGCCCCAGGAACCGTCTTCGGAACTGGACCTGGAACTACTGGGAGAGGATCTAACTCTGGATTACCCAACGCTGCTGCCCCAGGAAGCCCCTTCGGAATCGCCGGAGGTGCCGGTACCCCTGGTCGAGTTGTTTCAAGCTCTCAAGCTAACAACGTGAGCCCCAGCGCAGTCTTCCCAGCTGGCTCAACCGGACGTGGATTTAGCGGAATCTTTGGTGCTTCTACTGGAGGAGTCTCTGCAGGATTTGTCCCAGCTGGATTCGGAGGATCTACTACAACCACCACCTCAAGAACTGGAGGAGTTGTAATTAACGCTGCCAATGGAGCCAATGTTAACATCGGTGGAGGTGCTGGATGCGGAGGACAGAGCAATTTGTCAGCTTCAGGAAGAGTCACTGAGGCAGGCGACGACTGGATAGGTCTTAACGGATACAAAATTTACATCGCACCATGCACTCAGATCGCAAGCTCCCCATGTGGAGGCGCCAGACCAACAGTAGGAGCAACAATTAACTGGAGCGGTTTCAACGACAACGGCAGGTTCCATGCAAGCCGCGTTTCCTGCTCTTGATTAATACACCGAATATTATTATGCAAATAATTTTAACATTATTAAGATTATTATGAAAGATCGTAAAATTAAGACTCAAAGTAATGAAAAAAGAACTTCAATGAAAAACGCCAAAACTGATAGACCAGCCTATAACTAAGATACCAATTCGAATATAAATAAGAATAGAACGAATGCGGCAGTCCCCAAGAAAACCATTTACCTTATCAACTAAGCCTATTACAGAACCTATACGGAACCTAGAGTCCAGACTAACCGTAGTGCGGAGTTGACTTCGCATGAGGATTCGCAGCCACAATCTATTGAGAGCTAGAAGGTTCATCTGAACTAACAGAGTTCAAGTGACAGCCACCATCTACTGCAATCCTACCAATAAAACCTAAAAGTTTCAACTAAAACTCGATTATTTAACGTGCACACCCTAGCAAAAATACCTCCGATGCTTACGAAACATACCAAGTAGAGTAGTAGTAAAGAGATTATTTGCGCTCATGTGTGGAAACCTGACACTATGAGCAGTTCAAAACATAAAAAGAGCATATCAGTTTCAAATAGAGTAAGCAGACTGGATAGCCAGTACGAGCATTCCAGATAGATTGCCCAGTACATCGTTCCTCCCTACTACATTTCTGGCAGTAAATAACCCGAGTTGATCACTACATTTGAGTAGTATCACCAATAGTGTCTACTGTAAATTCAAAACCGCGAGATTTTAAAATTATCGCCCACCTCCACAAGAAAACGCCTGAAAACACATCAAAGTGGCAGGTCGAGCCTCGAATTAATACCCAAAATAATGACCAAAATCAGAAATACAGTTGAACTTGGTGGAGCTGTAACAGATAGATCGTCAAAAAACCGCTACTTGAATGTAACTTCAAGGAGTAAGAACAGAACCAATACTGAGGGGTCAATTCATCAGAGTTCCATAAAAAAGAACCCTATCCTACAGACTTCTTTAACATCGCCTATCACTCCCACAGGTTTGGCTGTTAGCAATAGGAAGAAGATAACGATCTACTCTTCTCAGAACCGAATCAAGACAAATAAACAGGTTGGGAGGCTCTATCTGAGTTAACTAGTCGACTAAAAAACAATAAACCATATTATAAGGCAAGTTTAGGTACTGTAAATTAACCAATGTGACTCCAGGGATGTAGTAACTCCGGTTGAAACTGATGGTTGTTGCAAATGAATAACTATAATAATATTTACATATGGCTATAATGTCAAAGCGGTCTGATAGTTTATAACTTAGAAATAATATCATTTATAATTCTCTAATACTCGCTTTCCGACGACCCACTAGCCCTGGCGTTATTACCCGTTGCAGAAACGTAACGTGCCAGTTCCATGCTGTTTTCCCTTAAACCAGCGACCTGTATATCTTTTTCCATCACTCCATTGCGCTGTTCCAAATCCCTGCTTCTTATCATTTGCAAAATCCCCCTCGTACCAACTTCCATCAGCATACTCTAATTTTCCTCTTCCATGCATTTGGTTGCTGACCCAGTCTCCTACGTAAGTTCTACTGTTCACCCAACAGTATTTTCCGAATCCATTTATCTGATTCTGTACGAAATTCCCTTCGTAATAACTTCCGTCCTTGAATATGAGTTTACCTTGACCATGTTTGAACCCATTTTTGAACTCTCCAGTGAACATGGATCCATCATCCCAATTTTCAGTGCCGTTACCTTCCAGTTTTCCATTTCTCCAAACACCGTTTGTTTTACAGCCGGTAGTAGTACAATAGTTTACTCCCTTTCCATTGAAGGTATTCTCTTTCCAGGCTCCCTCGTGAAAGTCTCCATTGCTAAACTTTATGCAACCTTGGCCAAAGGTTTTGTTGGTTTTGAACTGCCCCTCAAACACAGCTCCGTCTGGCCAAATAAGTATTCCAGTACCTTACATCCTCCCATGAAGAATCAATCCTGCGTCACAATAAATTTACCCTTGTATATACATCCATTGATCAACGTAACCTAGACCTACTGTAATTCTTGGCTAGCCTGACATCTGTTAAGGATCTCCACATCCCTCTAGAACCTGCCAACGAGTTTATCGCCTTTGGGGAAGAGATCTGCAATAGAAGATTTGATCTTCATATTATCAGACTTTTAACTAGGACTTGCGGCCAGGTTTTCTGATTGGTTTTCCTCAAAGCTATTCATAGAATACTGTACAACCTTCTTATTCTTTTTGAGATTGCTTTTTTTAGGCTGTAGACTCTCTTATTGACCAAGGAAACTGACCTTTTTATCTGATCTATTCCTCCTCCAGCCTCCCCTGTCATCTAAAAGACGAGAGCCAGTTTTGTGTTAGATAACATCAGTGACTAGAGTGCCCACATCAGATTCATATTCTTCTTTGACGTCTTTTTGTTATAATTTTCGAGACTAAAGTTGTACGTGAAGATCACAACCATGAGAGGTAGCTTGTTTGGGCTGTTGACGATGCTTCTGTTCTGGAGAACGTTATAATGACTTCATCGTAATAGAAAAACAAAGCTTCGATTATAAGTCTTCAAAGCAAAAGGTTGGGAATTTATAATTGAGTCTATGATATTGTTTTCAATGAAGAGGTTGTTTAGGTTGAGCCACTCTTTTTCAGTAAAAGGGCCAGTCAACTCTACTACGTAATATAAAGGAATGTAAAAATCCTAAGGGAAAACTTAAATCGAGTTGTGCTAGAGAGTTGTGGTAAACCATGATTCCTACATTTTCAAGTTCAGGTTTGTAGGCTAACCTATGCACTTCACCATCGGGAAGCATTTCATTGTGAGGTAAGATTCAACACTCACTCAGACAATTCATTAAAACTTGGGAGGCTGCCAAAGGATAGGAAGTCAACCGAAAATACACTCCGCTTTCACCTTGCCTTAACAATGTAATTCTGTTAACATGTAGGGTATGTTGGATGTCTTGATAAAAATCTATAGAGCGAACTCCCATCCCAAATTCCCACATGGAGGGAAACTCACCCAGTTTATCTAAGCAATGAAGATAGGTGATAGGCTGGAAGTGGAAGGACCTCGTGGTAAATTCAATTACGAGAGGGGAGTTATCAAGCTGGAGGGTGACTAAAAGCCATTCCCTGTTAAGAAGATCGTTATGATAGCTGGAGGCAGTGGAATCACTCCGGTTTTTAATGTGGCTAGTGAGATTGTGAAGGATAAGGAGGATAAGACATAAATAGTAATTCTCAGCTGCAATAGGTCAGAATAGGATATATTGATGAGGAAGGAGTTGGAAGAGATGGGTAATCGGGTTAAGGTCCACTACGCTATAGATGTAGGGCATTAAGGATGGAAAGGGTTTGTCGGCTACATTAGAAAATAGATGCTGTAAGCTATTACCAAGTTAGACTAACCTGATACCTTCTACTGCTTCTCTGGTCCTGGCCCCATGAATCAATCCATAAGAAAGCTATTCGAGTAGTTTCCTACCAGCAAAATATTCAAATTCTGATTATCCGTTATAAATATTAAACCCTCCTCTATTTACAAATTTCAGCCCATTTTAAGCCCTACTCATCACATAGTGTCGGTATAATCGGTTGGAATTGTAATTAAATATTTACTACTAAATAACGAATGCACCAAGAAAAACTTGAAATTAGAGAGTTCAGTCCATACTCTCCCGAACGCATTTAAACCAACCCTCACGTCGAGATAGTTAAGCAGTAAATGAATAACTTTCTGGGGCTCCTGCAGAAGAGCATTGACTCCGAAAAGACATCCCATAAGAATTCAGGACAGTCCAGCGACTTTGAACCCATCAAAAAGCTTAGCACTATACTGAGTGCCAGTTAATAGAACTAGAGTAGCTCCACCCACCAAAAAGCAACCCAGTCTATGACTGACGACTCCAAAATATACTGTGATAAGTATTTCTAGAGCAGCTCTATGGAGTAGACCTTCCTCAAACCCCTGGTAGAGAAGAGTACGCAGCGAGTATCAGCCAGACTGCAACAGACAGCAACAAACTACACTCTGATTATAAATTAGCCCTAGAACGTGTACAGACTGTTCGATGAGAGCGAGTTCTTTAGTTAGTGTTAGAATGCACTCGGAGCGAAGTACAGCCAGATTCTGGTGAAGTTTAGACAGATAGTAAGGGATTATAACGACTATATTGCTGTGTTGCAGGAGAGAAACGAGTAGCTGTTGGTTAACTGTTAGAAGTATAAGGTTAAAAGTGACCATCTACTCAAAGCTTTGTTGACTATTAGGGATGAGGAGAAGAATCTGGTGATTAGCTATGCAGCTAACAAGTAGATGCTGGAGGTACAGTAAAAAGAATACAAAAATACACTCCTAAGTAATGATAGGCTGTCCAAGGAG
Organism: Hydropsyche betteni; assembly: GCA_028571205.2. Classification (NCBI taxonomy): domain Eukaryota; kingdom Metazoa; phylum Arthropoda; class Insecta; order Trichoptera; family Hydropsychidae; genus Hydropsyche; species Hydropsyche betteni. The sequence goes on along the minus strand of JAOXNN020125732.1, from coordinate 6,691 downwards.
GTGGAGATACTACGTTCGGAGAATACCTATCTCAAGGATCTGATAATACTGGCGAATAAAAATTATGAAAGTATTGAGAAGAAATTGATGGAAGCTGAAGAGAGATGTAAGAAGGCTGAGTCTAGTATGAGGCATAGGGAATCTGAACTGTTGGAGGGCAATCTGGCGTTGAAGGATATTATTTTAAAACTCGGTAAGGACGTCAAATCAGCCAAATAAGCATCCCCGCTAAGAGAAAAGCACGAGGACCTTAACAAGCCAATTGTTCCCAGTCCCATAAACAGGGCAAACTAAATTGAGGAGGCCTACCGTAAAATGTTTCTGAAAACATTGAAAAGCTCCAAAAGATGACTAAATGATTTTATGTGTATCTTTTCATTCAGTCCATTTATCATAAATATGGAAGACGAACACCTCCGTCAACTCTCCATGTCGTTCCAGTAGCGAATGAGTTTTAGCATATGGCTAGACATAAGTGGGCGAACTCAGGGGCTTTCCCTAGACGGTTCAGAGGTGTTGAAGATTTTAATACGTCTGCTGCTTTAGATGGTATGTGGTCTCCCATCGGTGTCTGGAATATTCCTGGAGCAATTGTCATTACTCTAATACCAAACTTTCCAAGGTCCCTCGCCATTGGTAGTGTCATGGCAATAATAGCACCTTTAGAAGCAGAGTAGATAACCTGTCCTTTCTGCCCTTCTTCACCAGCTACGCTGGCAACATTGATGATAACCCCACGCTCTCCTTCAGAGATCTCAGCCTGCTTACTCATATGCTGGGCAGCATACTTACATACGTTAAATGTGCCAATAACATTGATTTTAAGTACTTTGAGCATTTAGTCGCTAGAGAGAACCCCCTTAGAGTATACGATCACCCCTGCAGAAAGAATCCCCGCACAGTTAACAACGATATGCAGCCCTCCGTAAATAGTAACAGTGTGCTGGATGAGCCCCTGGACATTTTCTTCGTCTGTTACGTTTGTTTTAAAAAAGGTGCATCCTACGTCATCGAACTAATACTTAGCTCCTTTGCCAGTTTCTCCCCGTTGTCTACGTTGAGATCAGCAATGACCACATTAACTCCTCTCTACCTGAGCTGCCTGACGGTAGCCTACCCAAGTCCGGAAGCTCCTCCAGTAACGATAGCCGTGACTTTGTTGTCGAGCCTCATGTTAAATATTAAATTTAGATCAGCACTATCAATCAAGCTAGTCAATTAACTTTATGTCAAACTCTACGAACTGAATGTTTCTGTTCTTTGCTGTTTTGTCTTGGGGGATGGTTTAAGGGTTCATTTTCGATGACTTTTATTACTGGATCGGTGGGTTGATAGGTTATGGTGATTTCAGCTACTGAACTTCTGAAGCCTACTATTTTATGGCTAGAATGCTGGGCTGTTCTATTTGCTTAGTTCTCAGTGCAAGCTAAGCTTATTATTTGGCTTTAAGCTCATTCGCTTTTTAAATTTCCTACAATTATCTCTGTTTTGTTAGTAGGTGCTAGCAAAATAGATGAGCTTATTCCTCTGAGGGAATCTTTTACCAAAGATCTTACGACTCCTTCTAGTTGTTCGGCGTTTAGAATCTAATAACTATGTAATCCTTAATTAAAGATATTTGAGGCTTGGCTTCAGAAGGCTAAGACTTGAACCCTAAATATTCATAACTATCTACTCCCTTCCTCCTCTTTATTGCGATCTACATAATACTTAGGGTACTTATCTGCCGATAACAGCCGCTTATATGTCTTATCTTCTGTACTTGGGTATGTTAATTATCAGGAAGCTATTCTTCTTAGTTAGTTTTGTACTGTATGTTATTGGTTTGTAGACTATCTCTTCCACTCTACCCTGATTGTCTAGCTAATTCCTCTGAACTAACGTATTATCATCTTCGTCTATCTCCTACACAAGACTTCTCTGAGGTTAAGTCTGTGCCTCTTACTGATTTTATTTCACAAAGTTTAGGCTTATGTTACTTTAAGCTACCTCCAACAACTTGCTCTTATCCTTCCAGGTCTCCAACTCTACTGGCTGTTCGGCTACTATCTATTGCTAAGGTTTAGTAGCCAGCTAGTCTTTATTCTTTTACGTTTGTTATGATTATTTAGTCAGTATGGGTCTTATCACAGGAAAACTCACTCTGAGTGTTTTCTTCTTGCTGTCAAACTTGGCCTTGATATCAACCAAATTCAGCTAGTACTTGAGTTTGAGATCTGCAATATTCAAGTCGATAAAGTATTTGTTCTGAGCCTCCAGAATAATCGTCTGATCCTTGATCTACAGTTTAGTCTGGTTAACCTTCTCTACTTTGGGGAGCTGGAACTCAATAGTAAAAGCACTCGGAACCTTCTTGCTTTTCTACAGTCCATTTTAAATAAAGTCTCCGTAATCGACGGGATAAGAGAATATTGTGAAGTACTTGGGCCTGCTGATACCCTTCCCGTCTTAATCGTTCGCCACGGTTGTCTCCTGCACTTCGGCATCCAGCTGTTTGCGCTATTCCTATTCCTGCTATTTCTTGACTTGCTCTTCTTTCTTATGCTACTCTTTCCTTTGGGTTATCTACTTCTGCAGCTTGGTCTATCGACCCTCGACTCCCCTCTATTCTCCGGCTCCCTCTCCTTTATTGAGTAGTCTCCCCTAAATACTCCGAACTGGAAGGAGGGCAGGCTCCCCTCCCTTGCACTTCAGATTCTGCATAATAGTGTAGTCCTTTGAGATGGTCTCCTTTCGCTCTCCCAGCTGCTTGGCAGATGCCTCCAGTGCAATTCCAACTACCATCGCTTGGAATTTCTAGTTTACTTTGGCCATCTGAAACACTTCGGGGTTGAAAACAGCGTCGATAGTATTACACACAGCTTTCTCTGATTTAAATAATCAATTACTGCTGTCCTGGTCGTATCGAATTTTGCCGACTGAGTGAGGAATTTTCCAGTTATGGCCGACCTCCCCCTTCTCGTTGGTGAAGGGAACGAAGCTAGGGCTATCCATTTAGCTGGAAGAGCACAGGTTAACGAAGAACTTCATCTCGTGCATCTTATTCTTGGCGCTGGTGAGACGAGTCTTCACGCAGAACTCGGGAGTCGGCTTGATGAGCTTCATGTGCTTCGGCAGCTAATTTTCCCTCTCCATCTGCTTCAACCAGTCGTCGTACTCTTGCTTATTCTTGGGATCCGATATCTAGACCATGTATTCGTTGAGCAGCCCCATAAACTCCGGCTTCCTCATGGACTTTTCGATGCGCTTGTAATCCTGGGTGAGTTAGTGGGTACTTAGGCGGTAAGTTCGGGGGGCTGCTGTTCAACAGAGGGCATCTTCATTTTAAATTTTAAAACTGAAATTTAAATAGCTCAAGGGAATGAAACCCTGGTTCTTAGAATTTAATTGATGCTATGAAATTAAAGAAAATAACGAAAATACGATTAAAAAACCGCGTAGGCCTTATTATAATTATTATCTGTTAAAATTTATATGGCTATCTCATAAGAGGTAGATGCTTAGATTAGCTTCGTGTTTCAAGAGGATCGGGCTTGTCTGGGTGAGTAAGGTTTTTTAAAAATATGTCCGAATCTTATGATTAATTATTCATATGTACAACCTCAGAACGCTAAGAAATTTCATCGTTTTGTTTTATCTGGTTCAGCCATCGATATCTGCAATCCTACAGGCCTCCTAAATACAAAAGTACCAGTCTAACATTTCTACATCGTATCCTGTCTTTCAACCGACCAGAATCAGTGGAAAAATAATCTACTTCTAGGTAACAGCCAAAGAGGTATTAGCTCAGATCCTACCTACTGGGATGCCCAAAACTACAGTTTACGCCTTTGGTGGGCTTTGTCGAAACCCATTAGACAGGACCAGCTTAGGAGAGCAGTTCATGGTTCCAGGGCCAACTCTTGCAATCAGTAAAGGTTACACAGCACAGGTAACCTGGACCAACCAACTAGCAGGTAAACACCTTTTCACCATTGAGAAGAATCTTAACTTTATGGATAACATTCTCAACTTTGACTCTTTTATTCCTTTAGTGGTTCATGCCCATGGACTAATCACACCGGCTCTCTCGGACGGAAACTCTATGGGATGGTACACCTCATCAGGAGAGCAGGGCCACGAATATTACTCTCAGGTGCCGGCCGACCAGCAACAACTCTGCAACATATGTCTATTTTACTGATCAGGGGTAAGCCACTCTCCATTACCACGATCATTCAGTGGCCATGACAAGGCTAAACTTTTACGCTGGACTGAGTGGGTTATTGTTGATAACTGACCCCAACTCCCAACTCAGCCGACTTTTCGATGTTTACCACGATATCCCTCTCGTAATTCAGGACAAGTCATTCAATACTGACGGTTCCCTTTACTATCCATCGACCAGCTCAAGTGTGAAACTGCCAGCTTGGAGTCCATAATTTTACGGCAATATTATGGTGGTCAACGGAAAGGCTTGGCCAAACATGAAACTCTAGAGAAACCTCTATCGACTCAGAATACTCAACGGTTGCAATAGCCGCAGCCTAAAACTCACATTCATCACCAAAATTTCAAACACTCCGATTCCCTTCCTACAATTTAAAGCCGACTCTGACTATTTTAACGCTCCCATCAACATCGACACCATAGAGATTCCTGTGGGAGGAAGAGTGGAGCTGGTTTTCAACTTCAGTGTTGTGAATCCTGGATAGAGCATCCTTATCAGGAATATTGGGCAACTTGGTTGGGCTGCCGTTCCTGAGATGGCTAGTTTGGTTTTGGAGGAGGTAATGCAGTTTACTGTGTCTAACGGGAGAGCTAAAAAGATTACTCTTCCTCTGGTGCTACCAAGTCTCAATATTGGTCTGGCAACTTTCCCCTACACCTATCGAGGTAATTTGGTAAATAAATACGTAACCCTGTACGAGGTTAGGGACGCAAACGGAGTGCCTGAAATGGGGCTCATCAACGGAATCACTATGAGCGTTGAGAAGGACGTGTTCGATCTGAGTAAAGTCTACGATATTTACATCATCAACCTCACCGAAGATACCCATCCCATGCACTTCCACCTCGTAAACTTCGTCCTGTACAAGACAGCAGCCATCAACGCAGACCTGTACAGGAATGACTGGTTCCAACTAAACAATGGGACTCCTCCCTACAGTACGTACCCCAAGCAGCTTGCTGTGGACATGTATCTGAATTCAACGTGGCAGTGGGTGGATAAGACTAGGCTAGTCTTCAAGGATACTGAAAACGCTTTCGCTCAATCGGTGTCGGTTTATAGAATGAGGTTCACCTATAATGATGGCTCCAGGTTTAAGTTTAATGCCACCAAGGGAACCTATTTCTGGCACTGCCACATTCTGTAACACGAGGACAACGAAATGATGAGACCGTTCAGAGTGATTTGAGTGCGTAAGTATATTATATGAGTTTCAATAAGTTCGCTATTCGGCAAACTGCAGTTTAATCTATTTATCGACGTCAAAATAAATAAGCAACGCCTAACGAGTAAAACAAACGAAACTGCCTACCACTGTAACTGGCTCAAATATACAAATAGAATAAGTGAGCCAGTAATAATAGATATGTGTTGTCTATTCGAAATCGTTAAAACCGACACTATCTGCTGAGGAAGGGAGATAGGCCTATCACTCTAGGAGAGCCTAATGCTTTGAAAACGGAGTTCATACAGTCTACGGTGGGGAAATTTAATATTAAGTAGGTATCCTGATTAATTTATGAGGAATGAAAGGAAATAAAGGCGCTAGGCTCTCGCTGTACCGTACAAGTAGTGTCAATGTGCAAGGAACTCATCAACGAGGGTTTGTTTGGCGGCCAACTCGTCTTTATTCTGCTATGCTAGTTATGACTATTTCGTCAGTATGTTTTACCACAGGGATACTCTTTATGTTTTCTTCTTGATGTCGAGCTGGCTTTTATACCAACCAAATTCATCTAATACTGGGTAAATGCAAATTACATAATCGTATTATTATTGAATTATTTCATGAAACATTGGAATCCTCAAAAACTCAAATATGCAAATATCAGTCGTCCTGGTTTTGTTTTGCTCTGTTTGGGATCCCATTCTTTATTTTGTGGCAGACTGGATCTGAACAGTGCTGTTAAGTTTAATGTTGATTAGAAACACCTAAACCTCCCGAATCCTTCATATTTATGTATAGTAAGCACCTAACGAGATCAATAAGATACACCTGATCTCACTTATATAACAAGAGCCCAGCCTTGGATGCATTATCTATGTGCTGCTTGAAAGCGAGTGACACATATTAATAGTTTTGAACTAAAACCCGTCCCCAAAGGTTATTGGGGCGGTCTAACGGATTATCTAGCCTTTATTTGGCCTTTACTATCCGTTCCTCGAAACTCCTAAAATTATCCATAAGAATTTAATAGTGTTCGTGTCATTTGTAACTGACGTTATGAAATCGTCTGTTAAATCTACTAATCCTTCCTTGTTTTTCGGTGATCGCCTCCCTAGAGGAACTCTTTTGGATGCCAGGTGCAAGGTAATAAAGCATGCATGACGTGGCGCACCGGGGAACGGACCCCTTCCTGAGATCTCCCAGCCAGAAAAGTACGCAAGCGTAGGCCAAGAGAATACCAACCCAGAGGCAGTGATGTTTTGAAGTTAGGGGGTGAGTGTTTTGAGGGTTTAATGATGCATAAGCGAGATAGT
>JAOXNN020124828.1:0-29392 GCA_028571205.2 Hydropsyche betteni | reverse complement strand
TCTAATAACATTAAAGTTGAATACTAATTTGATAATACTAAGGCAATTAATTCGTAGGCTCAGTATCAGTTCAAAATCACCAGAATAACTATTCTCGGTCTACACACAATCCATATTCGCTTCACAATCATTCGCTACTAATCTTATCTCAAGAAGACAACCCATCAACATTTACAAATGCTTGCCTAAATATTCGACTAAGAAACAGTAAATATAACGTTTACACAACTAGATTTTGTAATCACAATGATCCTCTCTTGTGGCCTTTGATGAGGATTTACATGGCCTCTGTCTCTATGCTGTTGAGACATACCAATTAACCTGACGAACACTTGACGCACCCCTTCTTTGAGGCTGCACACTCTACATGGTAGAGCTAGTCGCACTGACTACACTTTCTGGCTGTCTCCGCATCACCAAATGAGCGTTTGCATCCCCTGCACTTCTCCAAAGGGATCTGACACTAGAACCTCTCGAAGTAGGTCTCTTCCACATTGGGGAAGTTGCTCATCACCCTCATGAGAGGCTCTATAATGTGCTTGAGCTGGTTTTGCTTTGGTACTCTTTACATTTATAGTTATACTCTGCTAGTATTCGTTGGGTAATAAAGAGAACCGAAAGACTATTTATAAGTTGAAGTTGATTAAAGAATAAATCTTAACAAAGATTTGAGAGAATTCCAGTTTGATCGTATTATTTGATATTGTTAGTTATAGGGCCTTCGTAATCAAAGCATCTATATCAAAAGCATCTTTTTAACTGAGAATAGGTCAAGCTACAGATGCCATCTACTTCTAAAGCTATTACCTGACCCCATCGTACACAATCTTTAAGGTTCTTTCAAAACGAAGCATACATTTGGTATAAGTAGTTTTGTAAGCTAGACTTTTAGCAACTAATTGATCGTTTTATATGCTTATTTTTGGATGCCTTTCAATGATCATTCTCTACAAACCTCTAGTTCTCTATGGATATGCTAGTTGCATAGTTAATATTTCTTAAAGCATATTCACTGTCGACATATTTATAATTTGATAATTATGAAAATATTTCTCTTTCTGATGGTCTGCCTAAACATGGCAGTAAGTGTTCTGTAAGTCCACAGTCCATCCCAGGCCAAAGAACTATTCGACAATGCGGAGATTATTTATACTGTCGCTAACTTCGGGCACATTCCTTTCGGTAAAACCATCACCGGACAGATAGTCGTAGCCGACGAGGCCAACGCTTGTAACCTCAACAATCTGAAACCCATCGACTCATCACGTACAAAATTCCATCACTCAGAAAGCATCTTCTTACTGATCAAGCGAGGAGAGTGCAACTTTGTAGAGAAAGTGCTGAACGCCGAGCGTCTGGGAGCCAAGATGGCGATAATTATGGACAATATTTACGAGAACACAGCCTATCTGACTATGAAGGATGATGGTAATGGGTTCAGAGTAAAGATCCCTTCCATACTGATTAGTCTTGAGTCAGGAAGCAAGATGGTGAACTACTTCAATCAAAACAGCATGCAGCCGATGTCCCTCAAAATCTCTTTTAACACTATAAAAACACCACGTGTGTAGCTCATTTTGTGGCTTTAGGCAAGTACCAAAACTTTAATTGAGATAACCGCATGAGTTACCACTTGGTTAGAGCTCTCTCCAAGCATTTTGACGCTGTCAACAGTTCGGTTGATTTAGTCATCGCTCATCATACTAAAACTTGCTATTTCTGTTCGGCAGACGACTGCTTCTATAACGGGGCTTACTGTGGACTCAACCACGAATTCAATTCCAGAGTCAAGGGCAAGGACATAATCAAACAGCAGCTCAGATAAAAGCTAATATTCAATGAGTACAGAGATAAATGGTGGGAGTACATGGACAAGTTTGACCTATAGTGTGACAACCTCATAGAGGCATCCAAATGTAGTGCCAGAATATGCGAGAAAATGGGAATCGACGGGGCTAAGATTGAGGCAGGTGTTGCCCGTGCTACTGAGACAGACTAGTAGATTCTGAAACAAAACAAACAGCTCGGAGATTACAGTGGTGTGTACAGTTATCCGTCAGTTTCAATTAACAAAATTCGTATGCCAGGCCAGGTCAAGGTACCTTTTCTACTATTTAGGCCACCTACGTCATGGAGTAAATCTGCACCACACTGTCGTAACCACCTGTAGGTTGTGCTAGGTACATGGCTTTAGATAGTAACGTTAAGATCCAGACTTCTCCTAACTACGGCTGGACAATACTGTTGGTTGTTGCGATAACTTCAACTATCTTTGCTTTCGTCGTAAGGAATAATTAAAGTAGTTTTGCCTGTACAAGCGCTACATAAAGAAGAGAATCAGCTTGGAGATGAGTTCCAGAGTGAGTTAGACTGTGTCTCGGTACATTCAGTTCTACTCCGATAGGGATAACAGGCCACCTGTTTGATCGATGGTCGATATTGCATAGATTATAGACCAAAACAAACATAATAGTTTTCATTAAACTACTGTGTACAGCAAGCAGCTTGGAGGTGCAATTAATCTTTTGAAAATACAGTTGCTGTGTTCCATTTTTAATAAATAGTTGAGTTATCTTTGCTTTTTTTTAAGCCTTTTAGGGTTAGCATCGATCGGATAGCCAATCTGATGCTGATGTTCATATAAAATTATATGATAAGCAAAATAGTGTTGGTGTACACAGTCCTTGCTGTCTGCCACTCTATCTATGTACCCCTCACACCTTACGACAGGAGATGCATGGCAACCTTCACAGCCTTCGAGGTACTCCTCATACTATTCAGCCGCTAAAGCTCTAAATGACATTCCCAAAGTTTCCTAACCAAACCGAAGACGACAAGTTCCTCATAGTCGTCCAATCTACCTAAAACCTCACCTAAATAGAGGAGTACCACGCAACACCAGGAGATACACTTCGACGATAGCTGAGACTGGCCCCAGGTACACGTGGATTGATTTCAGATGTCATCTACACAATCTGCTTCGAGTTGAGAACTGATAGAGCAGACGAAATCGCATAGCAAGTGACGGATCTGAAGGTACAGTACCACATGAACGACGACTTGTCGAGACTGATCGGAACAGTGGAGGTTCCTGAGTAGTTACGAAAGGAGAAAAGGCTGGCGGATCTGTACACCTACGCATAGGAGATCAGCAGGATAAACGCAAAGGTGATAGAGTACCAGGATCGGGAGAGGAAGTTGGAGGATGAGATCGCCGAAAACAATGTTCACAAGAACTTCAGGATCATATCGCTGACTCTAATCGAATGTGCTGTCATTGTTCTAGCTGGGGTGTATCAGGTGTTCACTATCAGGAGGTTCCTGATCGACAAGAATCTGTATTGATGTCTATTCACGCTGCCAAAGATTGTTATGATTATTAGTATTAGACCTACGATCACAAAATTTTGAGTTTTTCAGCGTACGTGCTTATCTTCTGCAGGAGGTTGGACTTCTGCATTTCTATCGACTCCATTCTCTCATTGATCTTCTGGTAATCCTCGTAGGTGTCCACCTGGTTCTTACTGTCCTTGTCGACATCCAGCAGCTCTACTAGTTTTAGAGCACTCTAGCTTATTCTTCTCTTATGGTCCGTACTGCGTTACTACATTCTTACATTCTGGCCGACATCATTCTTTTGTACGGGTCTTCACGAACCCTAGGTTCTCGCTGGGGACTTTTCGGTGGGGGCTGGCTCTGTCCACTCTTATTCTCGCTCCTATTTTCGATCTACTGCATGTTTGTTGAGGGAGGTTGCTCGTACTCTTGCTGCTTTCTTTTTCTATTGGTGGTTAATACTACTGATTATTTTAGGTGTTCGAAGATATTGCTAGCGTTTTTAGCGACATCCCCCAACACACGGTCTTTGTACTAGCAGGCATGCTTTTCGATAGCCTTGTTGAGCATGTCAGCCAATTCAGCATTCCTCTCATCAAGTTCTTTGTTCCTCTGAAGCAACGCCTCGTACCTAGGTCTGAAGTCTTCGTTTTAGTTCTAGCCATCGACCACACTTCTCTCCAAATGTTAAATCTTCCTCACATACTCCGTCTAGTTTTTGGCAAACTCTGAGTTAGCCTGCATCAGCTAGGAGTTTATGTTCTTCTGTTCGTTCAAGTTTTAAGACAGGTCGTTTATCTGAAGTCGAAGGGTTCGATTTTCGTCTCTGCTAGTCTGAATATGAGATTCTATGGTATGCATGTCTTTTTACAGTTTACCTGCTTTCTGTTACCACTGGCTACATTTCTCTTGGCTTATCTTGTAGTCACTTTGTAGAACATCCAAATTTCGCCCCAGCTCCTACTTCTGTAGTCTCAATTTTGTTAGCTATCGTTTGAGCTACAGAATCTGTTCTTCCCTGACTTACCTCTCTGCACGCTCTCCTTCCAGCAGCTTAGCAGAAGCCTCAGCCTTCTTCTGCATGTTGTGAGCGTAGTCTTTCTCTTTGGAAGCCTCGACTAAAGCTGCATCCATTCTCTCCAAAGCGTTCTGTTTGGCATCCTCTGACTGTTTAACCTATGAGGTTAGCCTGATTCGCACTTCCTTGAGCTTCTTTATCTAGTTATTGAGCTAGTCCTATCGTTGCTGTGCAGCTTCTGACTATTACTTCAGTTGTTTCTCAATATCCTTGATGGCTTTTGACTTTAGGGCTATCTGAGCGTTCAATAGTTCGTTCTTGTTTTGAGTCTACTCAAGCATTTGAAGCTTCTACAAGTGCTACAGCTGACGAATCTCTAGCTCCTTCTTTGCTTTTCTCAGCCGTTCGATCTAGGCTTTCTGCACCTGCGACTCTTCCTGAGTTACCTGAAGTCCGAGCTCCGTATTTGCTAGCAGCTTCCTAACTTGGACTGTTTCGTCTGTGAGTCTTCTTACAAGCTATTACTGCTTACGCATGTTTTATTTCTACACAAATAGCTATGCTCGAGACCGCTCCAACTCTTCCTGAAAACCTTTGATGAGAATCTGCTTTTATGCGACATCCAACTCCTTTCCATCGAGCGCCTGTCGATAGGATGCCATAGCTTCAAGGTCAGCCTCCAACGCCTTTTCTTTCTCTAAAGATAATATTTTATGTTGCTCGATTTCCCCTTTAGCCCTCTTCAGCTGGAAGTTGAGTTGGTCGACTTCTGCTCTCAGTTTGGCCGACATTTCTATTTCTTTTTCTAGCTACTTGACTAACCCTATTTAGATTTAATCTTTTGTTCTAACGGCATTCACAAACTTCTTCTCCATACCGTCGATAATCAGGCGCAGTTACGGCGATTATCTAATTTGAGGTTTAAGGTATTCCTCAGTTAGTCGTTTGAAGGACTACTGCTTATACTTGATTTATTGAGTGAGTTTCTAAATGACCTGCTATTTCAGGAGTAATTGATCTTTGAGCTGCTACATCTACAATTTGAGGCCTTTGGAGAACGCACTGGAATCTATGTTCATGAACTATTTCTTCAACTGGGAGATCGCCTCGTCCTTGACCTCAAGCTATTCGTGTAGTCTTCTGATCTCCTATGTTGGCTTGGTGCTACCCGTGTCATGGAAAATCTTTCGGAACGACGGCTTATCTTACTTTTCTCTTAAGGCAGCCTCCAGCCTATTGATCTTCTTGATGTACTCGACCTCCTATTCCTATTTGATTCGCAGTAACTCCTCTATTTTATCTGATGTAGTCTTAAGGTTCTACTGCTTACGGACTTTCTAGCTGCTCCACCGTGCCAACTATTGCGATAATCGAGTATTTTCCATCGTCAGGTCGTCGATGTGCCTTTCCCTTTCCCTAAGCAGTTCTTCAAAATGGGTTCTGCCTCCAAACCTCGGATCTTCCAGCTTATCCTTCAGCAGATTCTCAGAGAGCTTGAGTTCATTCTTCATAAGATCAATTTCCTGGATGAGGTCATTCTCAGTCCTCTCTAGATTGATTATTACATCATCCTTTGCTCTTAGTTTCTCAGAAAAAAGGTTAGCGTTTCTCTCGATTGATTCAGTGAGTTTCTTTATCTATTGTCTGAGGGATTTGTTTTAAAGAGTGAGCTACTCAGTATTGTTGGCTCTCCCCATTTCCTTTATCTTGTTCTAGTAAATGCCTATTATCTTCTACTTTTCCCCTACTATCACCTCTATCATGTCATATTTAGTGCACAGCTTCTCGTAGTCTCTAGAAAGTATCTACAGCTTAGTTTACAGTTATCGGCGCTCAGCCTGTATTCTCAGTTAGTTGGCCTCCATCTAGTAAATTGTATTCTTAAGTTAACGCACCCCTCCTTCAACAGAATAAGTGCCGGCTGGCCGACTTGCCCTACTAGGAGATACAGAACCAACGCTCTGTCTTTACAACCTGTCGTCTCTTGAGGTGAAGTTTTGGGTAGTTTTGTACTTAGTTGGATTGGGGCTCAGGTTGAGTCTGGAGACAGGAGGGATCGACTGGGCGAGAGTGAGAGCGAAGACAAAATTGACTCCACAGAATACCCTGTCGATATTCTTGCCTCTCATAAACGTTATTTCTGTTAGATCCTTCGAGCTTTAGAAATGCCCGAGGCCTAACTCTCCCGAGTTGTTATTGCCCCAAGTATATACATTGTGATGGCTATCGATCGCACACCCAAAGAACCCTCCCACTGACAAATCTATGAATGGGTATTGTTTGCGTATTCTGTGTGGTTTTAGATACTAGCCGAATGTGCCTGAGCCCCAAAGAAAGAGCTCTCCTTTATCGTTAAGAGCAGCCGAATGATATCCGGACTCAATCTTGACGATGTACTAATTCTACAGCCCCTTAACAACTACAGGTTGGCTCTCAGGCGTTTTGGTTCCAGTGCCCAACTGCCCATACTTATTGTTGCCCATAGCGTACACGATTCCCTTCTAATCGAGCATCAAAGTGTAGAATATTCCACAGCTCACTTCTACTAACCTTGATTTGAGATGCACTAGTGCAGGAACTCCCACCTTTTATTTCCTCGGATTACCCAGTTCCCCATAGTCGTTGGAGCCACACATATAGAGATCTCCATTGGTGGTGACGAAGGAGGAGTGCATAGCTCCTGCCGAAACGTTCTTGATTCTCACTCCATCCAGATAAATCTTAGTGGGTTTCCATTTAGTCTTGAACTCGCCCACACCCAAAGCTCCGTACTACCCGAACCCCCACGCATACACATCACCATTATCCAAAATGCAGAGAGTGTGGGACATCCCACAGTGTACCTTAACAGCAGGCAGAGGCAGCGCCACTTTTACAGGAACATTGCTCCATTTGATAGACTTATCGTCAATACCCAGCTTCCCGTCGGTATTGCACCCTTGAGTAAATACTTCTCCCTCCTGAGTGATAAATGCTACGTGCTTCTCCCCACAGGATATGGAACGTATGGGATGGAGCATCGTAATAAGTTTCGGAAGGTTGTAGGTTCGTGGGCCTGAAGTTTGTGGTAGACCAAGTTGACCATGTGTGTCACTACCCCATACGTAAAGTTGGGTGCCGTTCAAATACTCACGCCTCGTGCGCATGATTTAACGAACTTTATAATAATTAGTTCTCTAGGGAGTTGACCCTATTCAAGTTAAATTAGGGTGGGCAACGTAAAACTGGTTCTTAAAGGCCGAAAAGATGGGACGCTTAGGATTCACTGATATACGTCAGTTGCAATTGATACCTAATTATAATAATTAGCTCATCTATCATTTATCATTATCAAGATTATTTGCCCACGTGCATAGGAGTACGTAGGAACTTATCGTTAGTCTTGAGGTCCATCATGCACCTCACTCCAATTAGAAAGGTGACGAGTAAAAATAGAGAAACTAGGAACCCGGACAGGGCCTCTGGTGTAATATTGTCTAGGAGCCTGCTGCCACTTGTCTGTTGTTGTGTAGTTTCTTCTTGCAGGAGACGTTTAGATGCTGTATATGACTTTGCTTACCGTGGCTGAAGGTAAAAATAACCTTTCGGTTTTACACCATACCTTGAAGTTTGTCCAGAAGTTCATTGGTATTAATGAGCTCACTCAATGATAGTTTGAGCTGACTGTTAAGAACTCCTAGGCTAGTGAGATTGCCGAGGGTTATGTGTGTAGCATCCTGCCCCAGTTGCTGTCTGATTTTTCGAACAGTATTGGAATCCACCAGAGTGGAAAGTGCTTCCGGTAGACTGAGCTTTTGGAAGAGTTTGCGAATGGATTGGTCAGGGTTGGCAACATCAGTTTCAACGTCGAAGTGGTAATAGAGCTGCATGGAAAAGTAGGTACCTATTGGCTGAGCTTATCGATAGTTTGGTTGAGTGACTCCCCCAGCAGCTAGTTGTTCGTTTGAGCATAGGATGAAAGGACTATCAGTGGACTGTAATGCTAAATTCTCATGGAAGCCCAAACAGTCAGGACAAGTGCCAATCCGATCAATATTCTCATAAATTGAAATTAATGTTGAACAATACCACTACACATCATCACTTCTTCTTTTACGACTACTTTTCAGACTTTTAGCTCTTCTTCTTTTCCTCCGTCTGTCCCTTCATTTTTTGAATGCGCTCCTTGTTGTCGTTGAGTCTTATTTTCTCCTTTGTTGCCGTCTAGACATTCTCTTCAACATCATTCTCCACTTTCTTCTTAACCTCACTCCCATCGTCACTCGCTTTGGCAATAGCCTCTTGTAATTTTTCCTTCCCCTTCTTGATTGAATTCTCTACTACTTGCTTCTTCTCTTCGGCAGCATTCTTCAGGTTGGTCTTAGCTGTGTTAATCTTTTCCTCTAAATCCTTTTTGGTATCAGTGGCATGCTTGCTGATATTTTTGATAGACTCGTCCATAGACGACTGGGCCTTCTGTTTCTCGCCCTAGTGTTTGTGTTACTGGTAGTGTCCACTCTAAGGTTCAACAATATAGCTTTTTTTGTTCTCATCGAGTGGTACTTTGAACTTGGGATCAATGGCAATATTTGAGGGCGGAGGTATGATAGGTTTAGAGGCTTGATCAGCTGAAACAGGGTACCCTCCTGCATCTCCCTTCTTTTGCATGTGAAGGTAGACTCCAGTGCTAACCGCCCCCAGGGCAGCCCCACCAAACATTTTAGACAAACTGAACATTCTGCTTAATTTAATAATCTACTCCTAATTTGCTGCTCCTTTAATTTAATACAAAAGTCAATAGAATGTAATTAGTGCTGGTCAGAGTTTGCCCGGTTACGATCAGGATAGCAAATAGTATTGAAAAAGAGAATAATTTATAAACTCTATGATTGAATAGCTAGTACAGGAAGTCATCTACGGAGAGATGGAGCCTAGTGTTGTTGTCAAGCATCTGGCAGCACTCAACGATTAGGAGGTTGGTACTGCTATCCACTCTATTATGGAGTGGTACCAGAAAAAGAATAGAGTACTCCTCAACATAAGCTTAGATTAGTGTCAGAGACCTCACCCTGGTAGAGAGTGCAGTGGCCATCGGACTAGAGAGGAGAGTAATAACAACAGAGAAGGACATCATTTATATGTTTTAGCGCGACAATCGTATTGGTGTCTGGATTGCTTGTGTTAGAGCAGCTCTAGCTTGTAAGCAAACTGCTGGGCAACTTGATAAGCTAAGATTAGGGTTTGCGAAGAGGGTGAAAAAATAGAGTAGGTTCTGGGGTTACTACGGATTGTAAAAGTTTTATACTTTTCTCGCAACCAGAGACAAGCAGTTCTAGGAGAAGTTCAACAAGCAGCATCACGACAACTAAGTGCAGGTAATAGCCTATATTTGTGAGTTTATGTGGCAGAATCCCAATTATCTACCGGTGGGTCATGATCTAAGAGAGGTGCTGATTAAGTTTATGTGTATGCTGAGGGAGGACCAGCCCTAAGAGAAGCTGCTATTCCAGATGATAGTGGAGAGAATTATTGGAGGGTCGCTGAAGGGGTTACCTGGGCTAAGATTTTGCTTCTAGTTCTTCAGGTATCCTTTCGACGACAAAACCAGTCCATACGCACCTCAAAGAGCTCTGTTTCAGTTGATGTGCAAAATCCCGATGGATCAGTTGAACAAATAAATAGATAATACTTTTGTGGGGATGATATGGACAGAGTAGAACTATAGGTACAGCATCAAGAACCTGCTCAAACTAGGAATCATCTAAACTTCAGTTTCTGGAATTATGAAGATTAAGGATAACGCGCTCAGAAATAATATGGTTGAGCCTCTGGTTCAGCTCACTTAATCGGACCTTCTCATAGCTTTTGTGTACTTGAAGTAAAGAGAGTTTTACGTAGGTTTGAAAATCTCTTCAGGTGGAGCTTGGAACTTCTCAAATAGTTTGTGCTGGGTTCCCATGCTCGAGCTAAGATCCTGGAGCAGGTGGTTGCTAAATCCAAAGCCGTACTACCCAATATAAGTGCTAAAAACAAACATCAATTTGTGGAGTTTCTGGAAGCAGTTAAGCTCAAATACGAAAATATTTGCACTTCGGAAGACCTGAATAAACTTTTAGAGGGACAACTCAACCGCCCCACCTAAAAGCAACTCAAATAACTGCTAGAAAAACATGACTGGGTGAATTTTTAGATTCGCCAGGGAATAAAACTACAGTCTAATGTGGGTCTCCACTTTCGGGGACTGTGCAACATCGGAAATTGTACTTACTGAACTAATATAGCATGCTACATGAACAGCTTCCTCCAGGCACTCTACATGACTCGTTAGTTTAGACTACGTATCCTAGATGCTAACATAACTAACAAGTAGAAGACTATGCTGTAAAAGGTTAAGGACCAAGAGCTAGAGTAGAAGAAGAAAGAGTTAAAAATCATCAGGGAGCGGATGGTTCCCCTCGTTTAGTTACAGAAACTGTTTGCACTATTGTATAAGTCTAAACGACCCTACATTAATCCATCCTTCCTGAAGAATATACTGCCGCTGTAGTTTAGAAACTTCTTCCAACATGATGCTGGAGAGTTCGGTAGGTTGTTTTTATCCTCTATCCAGGAGGTAGAGTAACTGTGCTATGAGGGCATAGAATAGGTTATTGTTCAGTGTACCAAATGTGGCCATTAGAGAAGCAGAGCTGAGAAGTTCTTGGATATAATACTACCGCCTCAAGGGTCAGCTGTATAGAGTGTCAGCGATATGCTTAAAGGGTTGAGATAACCTGAAGAAGTTGAAGGCGTGGAGTGCGACAAATGTTAGGAGAGGATGAAGGTAATAGGATTATTAACTCAGTCTACAAAACGAAGCAGAATAGGGAGGATTCCCCCTTATCTAATTCTGACTTTAAATCGTTTTGCCTATAATGCAGAGTTAAAGAAGAAGCTAAAACTAAGCTACAAAGTAGAGATACCAGAGACACTATAAATAGAAGAATGGTCGGGAGCTCTCAGCCAGTCGTACCCCTACGACCTTTATGCCATCATAGTTCATAGGGTACTTATGGATAAACTCAGGGCACTACATCGGAATCAGGCCATTACTATACCTTCACTCGAGCAGATATTGGAGCAGAGTGCGGGTGGATATGTTTCGATGACTCCACCATAACCCAAATGTAATCGTTAGGGAAGGTGAACTAGCTGATATAAGGATCTCCTACCGACACTCCATACATTCTATTCTATCAGAACAGACTACACATAGAGAAGATGCTTAAAGACAAGCTATTTACCACTCCCTTTATTTTGAGTGCTAAGCTCACCACAATGATAGAGAAGCAGGACGTTTAATACATGAAACAGTCCCAGCAGCAGAAACCCAAATTTCAGCTACCTAAAATACCCTTCAGTTCCTTCATTAAAAAGGACGATTCTGACGACTAAACGGATAAACCGGGACCAGGTGGTCGTCTAATAATGTGATACCTATCTACTTGTACATAACATATTATCACTTTAAGCTATCTACCTTTATCTTGAGAGCTTGCGAGCCATCGTCAAAGAATCCAAACACATAACCGCACGCATACTCCAGTCGATTGATATGGAAAACTTTTTCATACTTGTCTACGTTGAGATGCCATCTAACTATGTTAGTTGTGATGTCCACTGCGAACACCTTCTCACAATCGTAAATGATTACATCGCCGTTATCCCCCACACAGAAGCACTCTATCTTGCGACCATACAGAGCAATCGGTATGTAGGGTGGCTTTGCTTCTTTTTCCAATTTCTCCAATACAACAGCCTTCAGCTGCTTTTAGTAAGAGTACAGCATTAGATCCTTCTTAAAGTGCACATGCTCTGTCGTTTCGATTATACAGACCATCTCCTAATACTTTATCCTAAATGCGCTCTCCAACAGTGAGTACACCTTAACAAAGTGCTTGGAAGCTACTGCCACCCTAAAACTATCGATAAAATGCCCTCGAACAAGAGGTTCCGCCATATGATGTTTGTCTTTGAGGAGGTGCACTTTTTACAGATTTGATTATTTGAGTATCATAGCTGTAGTATCGTTGGAAGTGGTTAGCAAATACCCATTTCTCTCAGCAACATGGTTGATTTCAGCAGCGTGAATCTTCTTCCAGTCCTTTCCTCCTGCCGGCATCACCAGCATCATCCCATAGTTATTACATACCACTATGTTGTTCCCAGTCGCTATTGCAAAAGTAATCCTCACTTCTAGGTCTGCATTCTGTTGATATAGCTCGAATAGTTAGGGCTTCGACACAGGCAGAGGCTGCCCCAATATTTTGAGTCGGGTACTTTTACCCCCTACGATGACCTTGATGGCAGAGTTGGTGTATTGAATAATAATTCACAGCCTATACACTATCAAATGTCTCTCCAATAACGCCAACTGTTTGTATTTAAGTACAGAATGTTGTCATCAGATCCCTTCTGTAAACCACTTAAAGGCTGAGAGAAGTCCAGAATAACGCTTGAAGCCAGTGGTCTTATTTGTAGATCTGAAGCAAAAGTCCCAAACAAGGAGCGATGCATCCTGAAGCACAAGTCAGCCGTAGTTGCATTTTAGGGTACGGAGAAGGCAACGATGGGTTTCCTGAATTGAAAGGGAAAAACTACCCACATTACCACCACTATGTAGTCCTATGGGTTCTAGGCTCCTTTTAGCAACAACTGGCTCAGTTTTTTACGTTTATCTGGCGGGTTCTTAGTTACCCACTCTTATAACGATTCTGCGGGCTAGCAGGATTCGATCAAGGTCTAAATTTCCTTAAGAGTGTGTAAGGAACTCATAGTAATATTAAATATTATTACTAATCAGTAGATTAACATAATGGTTGGAAGGAAAAACGGAAGCAAATACTTCGGTACAGTGTTGGACCAGATCACCGGGTATAAGCCTTGGGAGACACCTTTGATAGCCTTTATCATCTCTCCAGTCATAATCTTCTATTCTGCAGGGTGCTCAGTGTTAATCGGGTGGTTGCCCTCATGAGTGTTGTGCAGCACACTTATAAATGTTTCCTACTCGCCTATCATATTGATTTAAATTATAATACTAGCAGACAAATGGCTCTCTCCCACAACGGAATCGCTAAACTCAAGCAAAACACTGTGGCACTCCTTCAGATTATAGAGGTAGATGCAATTTAGATTAAAAAATCACAGAGCTCCATCTCAGTCCCACGGTACGATTTGGATCATGTAGGG
This sequence comes from Hydropsyche betteni, assembly GCA_028571205.2. Taxonomy (NCBI): domain Eukaryota; kingdom Metazoa; phylum Arthropoda; class Insecta; order Trichoptera; family Hydropsychidae; genus Hydropsyche; species Hydropsyche betteni. The sequence goes on along the minus strand of JAOXNN020124828.1, from coordinate 15,828 downwards.
TATCACTATCTGATGGATTTGCCTACGCTAAGTGGTATTTGTTCCCTGAAGAAGTCATAAAACAGAGTGGGTGCACCAAAGATGAGATCCTTTACCAGCTCATAACGGTTAAGAAAACTGAAACTAAGGGCTCATTCGTAGTCATCACTAGTGCTGCTATTGACAGAAGGGGGCTCAAGGGCCCAATTGGATAGCCTATCTCCTATGAGGAGTTTCTGGCTCAAGACGACAACCCTAAAGGCAGCAATCTAATTCCAGTAATGGCCGATTCCGATGTTAAAGCTGGCGGTAATTCTCAAAAGGGTGGGAGTGTTGTTGTTCAAGAGGAGTTCAAAACTTCAGACTCCAACACAGGAAGCAGGCAGAGTACATCCAAACCTTAGAAAAAGCCTGTTGGGACCAAACAGACTACCCTGTCTTCAGTACCAATCTCAACTCTTAAACAAGAACAACCAAAACCAGTTACCAAGCCCCAACCATAAAAGAGAAGTGTTAGTAACCCACCAATTCAAAAGGTTTAGCCTAAGAAAAGAGAGGCAATTCAAAATGACCATATGTTCACCCCACTAACAGATCTATTTGCAGGGCAGTAAGGCTGGACAATAAAAGTTAGAGTAGTGCTTAAAACTGACTTGAAGAAAATCAAGACTAAAAAGGGAGATGATACCTACGTTCTAAATCTAGAGTTCATTGACAGACAAGGAACTGTTATGGGGGCTAGCTGTTTCGGAGACACAGCTGAGAAGTTCGCCAACGCTCTACAATTAGACTATGTTTATGAGGTGTCCAACGCCCTCGTTACCCAGGATGTAAAGGCCAAAGGATAAATGCCTTTCAAAATAACTCTGGGAGAAAAAGCCCTAGTAAATGAGGCTAATGATGACGCAACTATCCCCTGTTTGAAGGACAGGACCACAACACTAGCTGAGTACATTAGTAAACCAGTTGGTTCCGACTGTAACTTAATATGCCTTGTGAAGAACGCAGGATAACCCTAAAGATTCGTCAGTAAAGCAGGAAAGCCCTGTGTAAAGAGACCAGTGTCAATATGCGATCCGTAAGATAAACTAGAGCTCAATATAAATTTATGGGGGTAAGCAGCCAGCAGCATAAACTTCTAAAACTGTCCTTACTACATTTCCAATATGCTAGTATCGGAATACCAGGGTTCAAAACAATACTCTTCTGGGTTCAGCTGTATGATTGTGCCTTTAAAAGATCATAAATGGCGACGGTTCAAAGACATCAGTAAAATTGAATGTAAGAAAGCCAACGAGGCTTCGGGGCCTAGGAAGGGCAACCGCTCAACTATCTCTGATTTGCTTGATAAGGCTGCATTAATCGAGCCTAAGGGAAAGATTTGGAGCGAGATGAAGTGCTTCGTGAACGCAATTCGAACCTCAGGAACTCTATGGTATCTGAGTTGCCCAAATAATGATTGTAAGAAAAAGGTGATGTTGGAGACTAAGAGTCAGTGCGCATCCTGCCTAAAACACTACTAAAACGGTATTTACCGGTGGATACTTAATGTTTAGTTTGTAGACTTTACAGGAAGTGTCTGGGCGAGTGTCTACAACGATGAAGCTGAAATGATTATAGGAAGAACAGCCAATGAGCTACACGCTCTCGATCTAGAGGCAATCAAGTAAATAATGAGAGATACTCGTAACACTGAATATGTTGTGCTATTAAGGAGCATAGAGGAGAAACACGAAGAACAAACAAGGATAAAACACGTCGTCTCCAAGCTGCTACCCATCAATCCAATCGACTAGGCAAATATTTGCATAAAATAAATTAACCAATACCTCAATATTTGATTCTGCATACCATATCAACAAAACTATGCGTGTGTTTAACATTGCTGGCATGTGGCTGGAGCTGACGGAATCTATCTTCTGTTGAGTAGCCTTTCGAAAGCTGTCATTCTACGTAGGGGACCAGGTTTCGGAAATTGGAACCCTCCATGCCAGGTGCGTTCAGCTATTCCACTCGATCTTATCCATATCTTGATATGGTGGGTGTGTTCGTTCGACATCTAGCTCCATAGACATACCTCAGCTCCAATAACCTTACCCTTGATGTTTGCTTTAGAGACCTTCTAATGTAAGTTCTATTGGTACATTCCCATCCAAGTGTTGTACATCCCGTACTGCATTCCTAAAAAGTTTCCTACACCAAAGTCCAGGTAATAAGGTCCATAGTTCGAGATCACGATCTAACCTTCAGCCGAAGTTGGGAAGGCTCCACCCCACCAATGAATGATATCTTTGCTATCGAACACCTTAAGTTAACTTTCACTATTAGCCCAGTACATCGCCCTCTTTTCAGGGTTAATTTCCTTAATTATCTGGCGTTGTCGTTTTCTGTAGTACATTTCCAAAGTTAGTGACTCTTTCTGTAGAATAGGGCTCACTGAAGACAGGTTTTGACGGCAACTGAGCATAACTTAGTCACCACCTAAGTGAACCACAGGATCTGTGAATATGCTGTCTATTTCCTCAAAGACTTCCTTCACTAATGTATAGGTGGCTTCCATAGTCACATCAAGTGCACCCATATATCCCATAGGGTTAGGACATGCTACATCTTTATTTCGGGGTGCTTTACCCCAAGTATTTGCATGCCCAGGGGTATCCAACTACGGAATAACTCTAACTCCTCTGACCATAGCATAACGAACTACTTCCCTAGCCTCAGCAGCAGTGTATCTCTAAACTTGGCTAAAGGATGCAAACTCTGCAATTTACGGGTGTTTGTCCAATACGAGAGGGAAGGAATCCTCGTCAGTGATGTGCCAGTGCAGAATATTGAATTTATTGTACATAAGTGCATCGATCGTCTCAAGGATAAGGTGCATGGGTAAAAAGTGTCTGGCAGAATCGATCATAACACCACGATGAGTATACAAGGGTTGGTCTTAAACTTTAATAGGCATGTTAGTGAGCTTGCATTTTAAGCCTGATATGGTTTAGTTGCAGAGAACGCTTTGAGTAAAGGTTTATATTCCACGTACAAAACCAACATAAGTACCTGCAGTAATTTTGGCCCCATTCTAACTAAGAGTGAGCTAGTACTTCTATTCCTCACTAGTGAACACACTTCGTAACTTTGGATCTGCTATTTCTACGTTTGCAGTATAGTTGGGTTTAATAACCGAGTGAGTTTGTTCCCCATTAAAGGAGAGAATAGGGGAATTCTAGCATCTAAACGTTTTGTGTTGGTAATGAGTAATTAACTCTTTGATGTGGCTAGCGCTTGCCAGATCTACATTGACATTGTATTGAATGGCACAAGGCTCGATGGATTGGGAGCTACTGTCAGGACCTAAGTTGACTAACTTTGGATGGGGGAAGTAATTGAACTTGGTTTGAAGTTACTCTTGAAGGGTTATGCAAACGAGAATGCTCAGCAACACCAACTTAATCTCCATGATATTAAATGTAATTATGATAGAAATGCACGCCAAGCAGGGTCAAGTCAGTCTTCCCGAACTTGGATGTTGTCCTGTTGGGTTATCCCCCTGTAAATTTGGAAGAACAGTCTGTCGTCTTTGTCATCCGCGTCTTCCTACTGGTGTTCTGGCTGGGTGTTTACTCGCTTATCTGATTATGGGTTGGGACGCACCAATAACTGAGGTTTTTCACTACCTTCTGTATTGAGTTTTTAGGTTGATCGGACCCTAAGCTTCTTGGTTGAGGCTGTTTAGGTACCTAAGATGTCTTCCATGCCAGGCGGGTGCTGATTGATGGGTTCTGGCAAGCGAATTTAATTGTTGGGGGTGACCTTCTTCTAGTTTTTGGTGAAGAACCAGTAGGCTGCGCCGCCAGCAGCTGCTAATAGTCCCGCTAAGAGGAGGAAAACCCCTCCGTTAGAGTTATTACTTATTTCTTCGACTGAATGGCTCTTCATTGTAAATATGATAGATCAAGATGCCGTAAATCAACCTCATACATTAGTATATAATCATTTAATGTAGTAACTCATTCCTGCGCTTCAAATGACTCTCGTTTGTAACAACGAGCAGGTGCGTTTAGCAACTTAAGCACTTAGTCGGATAGCGAGCAGCAACCCGGAGTACGGGATCTGCCTGATGCGAGTGGTTGACATAAAAGACTACAAATTTGAGCTAAGAATGGCTGCTCTGGCCCAGCTCAAGTGGCTAGTCTCCACCCGCTGGAACCAAAGCTCACAGGAGATAGAGTGGGATGCGGCCTAGGCCGAACGCTCTGGAGTTCAAGACCTATTATTTAGAGGTAGTTCTTCAATAAATTTAGCCTTCTGCTCCACCTGCCAAGATGATAGGTTTCTCAAACTCTACAAATCCATAGTTTCAGATTTAGTCGACCTCTCTAAGGGGAGCTACCTCCCCATCAAATAAATTCTCACTCAACTAGTAACAGGTCAATACCTGCTCCAGACGCTAGTCCTACACTTTGCCCTTGCTGTTGCTAATCCCTTCCGACAGGGACTGTAGTACACATCGAAGTGCACCGACCAGGTATCTACATCCTAACCCAGATGATGATACAGTTGCTACCTGAACTCCTGAAACTGAATAGTTTACAAAATGTGAGCGAGGACATAGTATACCTGTCTTGTAAGCTGATATGGAGACTATGTTCAAACAACCTGACTTCGAAGGGCTGGTCAGCTTTAAAGGAGTGGCTACCCAGAATATTCTGTCTGATGAGTAGCGAGTCCCCAATAATCGTTTCGCTCGAGGAAATAAAACCAAAAACCCCTCATTTCTACTACTTCCACACCAAAAAGTGGTTGGCTCGACTGCTATACAAATTTGTCCAGAGCTCAAACTCTAAAAGCACTAAGATTTATTGCGAGGAAGTCTAGAGCTTCAACGAGAACTACTTCAAATAAATCATGAATGTGCTATGTAAGGAGCTTCAGCAGGTTAGTGTACCCAAGTGCCACTACTTTATCATTGGGGCTCTTAAACTTATGTATGTTAGTAAGTGTCATGAGATAATGGAGAGATATATCGATTAACTAATCTATGTTCTCTTGCCCAGGTTCATTCAGGTCACTCCCAAATAGGACGAACTCGCCAGAGCAAACTCAGGATAGTTCATCAGGATGGAGGACGATAAAAGTAGAGGGTTTACCAATCTCAAAGGGCCGGCCCTCATGTTCTGGCAGCTTATTCACCTAAATAAAGATAAGGCTAAAATCAGTCGGCTGGAGAAAAGCTTCCAGTTCATACTCACCCAGTTTCGAGCAGAGTCCGATATCAATAAAGAGTTAGGCCTACAGCTGCTTATCTATCTGGAAAGACCCTTCAGTAATGCAGGTGGTGCTCCATTAACACTAAACCCTTCGGTTAAGTCTATTATAATTCCTCTCCTTCGAAGCAATACTGTGGTGCTAGCTATCCGTGCGGCAGAGTTTATTAAGAATTACGCTCACACGTTTTGCCTAATGAGTGGAGAAGCATTTCCCACAGCTGTTCGAAACCTGTGCTAATGCATCATTAACAGTCCATTTTTATGCCTAAGAGTGAGGGCGTCTCTAGCCTTGGGAGAACTCCTCTAAAAGCACCCGAAGGCTACCTGCAGCATTATAAAAACTGTCTTCACCTAGCTTGTAAAGTGCCTGCTATTTCTTATGGAGCGAATAGACTACGAGCATCTGGTCAACGTGCTTCGGCTTCTGGTTAAGAACTTCCACAATTAATCCAGCATTATTGCAGTAGACCTCGTATAGAAGATGTGTTGTCTTTTCCTCAAGTACCTAAGCATAATGAACTAAAGGATGGACCAGGAAGATAATCCCAAGAGTTTAGATGGAAGTGAGTGCGATGCTGAGTTCGCTGCTGAGAGCTGTCTGGTTGCCATCCAAAACATACTTATGGGGACACTTAGTAAGGACAGCATACTGGGGATGGAACGCTTCCTGGTGCCTCTCTTCAGTGAATGCTTTGCTATTCACTAAAGATTCTTCGAAAACTGCACTCACATACTGGGATTATACCTACTTCAAGTGGATGTAATTAGTCCTGCGTTGTGGTTCTTCTATCCCTTGTGCATTTACTACGTTATTGGAATGAAGGAGGTACCCGTCATAAAGTAAGTTTACAACCCAATGCAAGCCAAAATATTTATGAATCTGACGAAATAGCGTTATTAGTACACATCTGCTGTGCTCATACCTCTCAGAGTCTACATCAATAAGGGAATTCAGAAACTCCTCTAAGGAGTTACTGACTATTTTGGAGTGAAACTCATCTGTTTACTGTTTTGTCTTGTCGATAATATAATCTCGGGAGAGGACGACTAAGACAACTTCAGAAGCTAATGCGATAAGTCTAGTGCACTAGCCCTGTTGACTTACTTGTTGGAGTGTACCGATAACAAAGAGGTGGCAGCTGAAGCCTGGAAAGTTTGCTAGAAGATATATGGATAGGATGGGGATTCGGAAGAGTAAATACCTATGTGTGTAAAGCAGATGAGCCTACAGTTGCAGTCTTTAGCTCTGTTCAGAGCCCCTCTGTAACTATTGCCCCTCACCAACAAATAAACTAAGTACATAGCAAGCCGCTATTTAATTGACCTATAAAGCACATATAAATCTAAACACCAAGTCAAGAGACTGCTGCTCGGTATATTTACAGTCATACGCTATTACGAGCTGACCTTTAGCTAGAAACTGGTGATGCCACTATTTCGCCAGGCTATGGGGTTGATAAAAGACTAGACTGACACCGAAACGCCCCCTAGCAGTTCCCATTAGTAATAAGAGGAAGAAGGGTTCAATGGTTATGATTTAGAAGATTGGTAATAGAGGCACGATGAGTGTTACATCGATGAGCTTCGTAAAGTAAGTGAGTAAGAGTTTATGAATTAATCGATAAAAATAGTGCTGAGTAAGAGTATGGAACTCGCCAAGCAGCTCGCAACCTAATTGAGCCCTTAGCAGCAAGCAGCTATGTTGCTGCCGCATTGAATTTGTATTGAGTATTATGATTGAAGGTGGAAGATAAATATAAAAGTTGTAATACTATGATATATAATAGGAAGAGTATGGATGATATATGGAAATAATAATTTTCGAAGTAATGGAACAGGAGTAAACCAGTTCAAATTAACGGATCAAGCGTACAAGCAGGGAACAACAATATAGATTTTAGGGATAGAAACTCACAGGAAAAAGTCTCCGTCGATCTAGTGTGGCTTTCGACAGAATTAGATAAACTCCCCCTAAGGACTCAATTCCCCCTCTAGCCTCTTCCTCAGACAGTCAAGGGCAGCTGCGCCTCAAGAAGAAACACCCTCGGCAGCTACAGATTAAATCGATTAAAAAATGTAAAACCATCATGCTCGTTCATCAATTCGTCAATAAACTCAAGCAGGGGGCAGTTATGAGCAGCCCCTGCGAACTCAATAGTCACCCTCATTAAAATAACTTCCTGGAAAGGGCACTCGGTGATGCTGAGGGTATCGAAGCAAACTGCATATGGAACACATTCATCCAATCTTTAACTCTCACCATGATTGTTGTGCTGGCGGTGTTCTATGCGATGGTCGTCCCTTTCCAGTAACTCGAACAATCACTGGCCTTCCTCTACTGCCGGTAGATAGCTCTCGTGGTGTTTCTCCTACAAGCAATCACTAACTTCTTAGTAAAGACAACATCAGATGGAAAGATGATAAGTTAACTGGCCTAAATCATTCCGGCATACCTTAGAGGCAGTTTTCGGATAGATTTTCTGGAGTTGGTGCTGCTCACTCTAGACATATTTCTCTACGATTAGGTTATTGTTTGCTTAAGGCTACGAATCATCCTCAAGGTCGGCTACGTGCTGGAGGAGCTAGACCGATTCAAAAACATGGTCTGCGTTAATGTCAACCGATAAAACTAGTGGGGAGTCGTAATTGTTCTTATCACCAACATTCTCTTCGCACATTTCATGTCCTGTGTCCTCAACGCCATGCCAATGTTCAACCCCGATAAGAACTGGTGGTTGGTGCATGCTCTTAACACAGAAACCTGGTACATCCGCTACATTTATGGGTATTATTGGGCCACCAACATTATGTTCACAGTAGGGTTCGGAGATTTCTCAGCCACCAACCACCAGTAAGCTCTCATCATCACCTTCGTGGAGATGGTCAGCTGCATAACCCTAGCCTACAACATCAACTGGGTAGGCAATCTGTTGGGAAGTATCAGAGCGCAGTAAGTGGATAAAAATAGAAATCTGAGAACACTTACTCATATGTTTAATTAAACAGGATGCATAAATAAAAATCTGGAGAGCAGAGTTAAGCACTACATAGTCAAGGCATTCCAAATGAAGAAGAAGATGGATTTAGAGGGGCAATCGGAAACTCTATCCCTCCTTCCAGATGTTCTTAAGGAAGAGGTTCTAACATAGACTCATCGACACATGTTCAAATGCCTTCCCTTCTTCAAATCTCTCACTGAAAGAACTTTCAACGGAGTGCTGCTCAAGCTCCACAAAAAGTTTACCCACCCATAGTAAATAATAGTAAAACGAGGTTAAACTTCCAAACTTTATATCCTCCAGTCGGGGTAAGTCAGTTTGGTTGTTATTCAAAATAAAAGAGGTAAATGGGGTCATATTCCCTTCCAGTGTGTCTAAGCCAAAGAGAAGAATTATCGTTTGCTGGCTTTTAGAGATTTTATTTCCAGTCGCTAGCAGAAACACCAGATTGTGTCGGTAGGATATTCCATTCTTCTCTCTATTTAATCGTCGGATTTCTTGAGTATTATTAAACAGAATATGACTGACTACGAACGTTACTGTACATTAAGGGACGAAGACTTTCCGAGGGATATGTGCTGGGCTTCTTGTGATATTTGCAAAACTATCGACCACTCAAACCATAACTGCCCGCGTTTGCATTACATCCCCCACAAATAAATAGTTTTCTTTAAATACCGCAACCTACCGACTATTCGTATGAGCCGCGAAATCTATATTCGAAAACGTCATCGCTTCGGTTCTAACAATCTAAATCCCCTCCTTCATCGTCTCATAAACATCCATAAGCATCAAAACGAACTGTAATATTTTCGACGTAATTCCGAGCATTAAACGAAGAAATCCGAGAGTTTCAGAAAATATAATAAGATACCAGTTACGTAAAATTTGTACTAAATCGCTGAGTTAGACAGGATTTGCATATGGCGACATTACTTCCCCAAGTATAACTTCAGGGATGTGGAGGGAGTTGTTTCCCCTCCTACCCCGGTTTGATTTTGTTTATGATTAAATGTAAGTAAGAATTTAACAGTAATGCCAAAATGAGAGGATGGGCCATTCCAAGGTTGTTCAACAATAAAAGAATAACCAACATTTAAGCCCATGTACATAAAGGTATTATAATCAATATCTAATCTCATTCAAATGTCAGATAACTCCAGCAGCTGCTCTCCAAGCTGGGATGAGTCGCTCACGGACCTTATTCTGAGCTTCGAACACACCATGTAGTTCATCCCTGAGACTCCCAAGCTCAGTCCCCAAACCGTCCATCCATTCCAGATGGAGGTTGAGACACTTGGCGAGGACTTCTGTCTGAACGAAATTTCAGGAGGTTAGTTTATGGCTCTGGAGGAGCCCCTTGACTTGGAAAGCTTAAAGCCAAAGTCTAGAAGGCTCATAACGAAAAGAAAGAGCCAGAACACTCGCCGAATAGGGAAGTTTTCTTTGTGAATTGGAAAACCCAACCTCAACAACACTTCCACTAGCTGCTATGACATTTTATGGCTTCTATTTTCCATACTTGCTTTGATATTGTGTTATCAGTGCAATTTCGGGCCATTTCTCTCGAAAAATTAAGGACCCAGTTGACCTCAACTTCTTCATTTTGGTTGATTTTTCTCACTTAGGTTTCCAGTCGCCTTCATCCCTCCCAACAGACTACAAATGACATTAATACTTACCTGCACCCAAAGAAATTCAAATACGATATTTGATAATAGCGATTGAATTTCACCAACGGGTAATTGTTGAGGTTTTAACATTATTTTGAATATCGACACTATAGGTCTTTACATCAAAAACTCTACTCTTTAGAGTCCATCTCGAAATTCCGGCTGTTTTTGAGTGGAAATGAATTATCAGTCATTAATTCGAAGGATAGTCCATCAACAATTTGAGTTCAACAATACCACTGATCCTAACTTATAAAACTCCTCAATATGAACGTCATGTTTCTATTTCGAACTCGAACTGCTCCAGAAAATTTGTAAACCTTACGAACTCCGGCATGGACTTTCTGAATTAAAACTCAATTTACACAAAGTACAGGGCCCAATAAGTGATTCTTTGGTTTTTTACGATGTCCGCACTATTGAATATTCTAAGTAAATCGACTAGTACTTGTCACCAATGACCCTCATCTCTTCGTTTTCAGCCGTATCCTCAGTTAGAACCTGGGAAAGGAATTTGTCGAAATCGGACTTTGTGAAATACCCGTTCCGTTCGATATCGATCAGAGTAAAGATATCTCGCACTGTGTTCGTTTTGGGCTGGAACAGCCGATCTAACATTACTCCAAGGTCTCGAGCGTTGATTTGACCATCTTTGTCCTCATCAGCAATATCGAACAGATTTTGGTACCTAGAGAGGTGGGCTGACACCTGGTGTAATGTCCTTTGGAAAGCTGCCCTACTGATCTTGTTCATCCTGTAGTCGGTGAAAAATGCATCGAATATGTCTTCTGCCGATTCGGAGGTGGGACGGACATCCTGCTACAAATCTATTTGTATGGGTTTAGAGGCTGCCTCCCTAGGTTTTTCCCTTTGGTTGAAGAACTGAGGAGTGTTTTTGTTAGAGTTGGTCATGATGTTAGATTTGAATAGGGGCTCCTCGATCTGTTTATGAGGTTTGATTTCAGTGGAGTTGGCCATTAGATTAGTCTTCGATTTGAGTATTTTGCGACACTCTTAAAGGATATCTGGATTGGTGAAGAGATTAGTTTCGTTGGTGGTGGGGGTCCTCTCCTGAAAATCCTAATTGGTATCCAACTGTTAGTGGTATGTATCTCCTTCGAAGGTTGGTAGTCGGATGTTAGTTTAACCATTGTCTAATTGAGTTTAGCTGATATTTACACTAAAGTTCTATAGCTTCTATTGAATGGAATCTTCTGCGGGAAGCCTATGGAGAATTTACTTCTAAATGGCCATCCGTTAGTCCATATACTTGTTGAGAGTCTAGTTCCAGTAAGTTTGGGTATCCTTTCGGCATGTAGATCCATTAGAAGGAGTCGGATTGGTTGTTTTCGTCACTGTAGTAAACCTTGGATAGACTATTTGGGGCTATTCGTTGGGTACACTGGTTGTAGTCTTGCAGTATTTCCTTGAATTACAGTCTGGCCTACCAGTAAGATTGCAATTTTAGAAATCCTGCAAAGGTTCGCTTATCCTTAGAGTGCTATACATATTAGTTTTGCATCGTTAGTTAGATCCTGACCTTTTATCCTTCATTTTATTGGAGGTCCAGGATTCTGTAGCCCTACTCCTGTTCTCCTTCCCCTCCGACTCATTAACCCATTTCTTCTTGCTATAATACTTATTGGTTGATGCACTGTTGCCATCCCACTCAGACTTCCTGGCTGGTTTTTAAGGCTTATCAGAAACAAACTCCTCAAAGTTCTCCTTAAATTTCTTTAATTGCTCCATCTTAAACTGGGTTTTAATCACCAACAGATACTTCCTGAGGTTAATCTGCAACCCCTTCAAATCGTTGTGTCGCTTGTTTTTGCGGAAGATGCCCAGTACCTAGGGATCGGCCTCCTTGATCTTTGTTCGAATGAATATTTTATCTTATCGCATGATTTCTAAATTTAGGGGGGAAGTTACGTTTGCACTGCTAAAGTTGGTTAGTCAGCTCGATCTACTCGAAACGAGGATTACGCTTGGTTTCAGGTTAGGGTGCCTTTGGTCTGTTCAGCTTGTAAAAACTTAGTGCTTTCATTCAGGATTATGTAGTAGTCGTTATAAAAAAAATAATATTAAAATAAATTTACTCACCTAAAACAATACAATTTAGAAGTAAAGAATGGGTTGTATTGAGCTAAGAGTAATGATAATAGTGTAGTTTATCCAAAGACATCACCAACATCCCATACGCTTTTTATTCTGGGCGTTAAGTATCACCTGTTAAAGGAACTTTAATGTACCTGTCATTTGGAAACCTGTTGGATCCACATTATGAGCCATTCCCTGAATCGGTACGTACGTAACCGAAGAATGACACAGCAACCCTTAATATGACTGCCTGCTAGCATGTTCTGGCAAAACATTGTCAGCAGTCCCATGAAAAAGCAATATAGGGGTTTTTCCCAGGTTATATAAGGGCGTAAAATCAAACATCCTCCCACTGTATCCGATAATCCCACCCAGGGGATACTTGTACCTCATTCCTTAGTAGATGGCTAGACCGCAACCTTGACTGAACCCTCCAATAACTATTCTTTTGGCTAGCCCCGAAGGGCTATTCTGTTGTAGCTGACTCCAATATTTTAATTATTCTTCGATGTGCCCCTCTATTATTCTTGAACATTAACTAATATGCTGCAGACAGATTCTGTCGGCATCAGACTTTGCATAGAGGGGATTTTTAGTCATATCAATGTCGTACCAACTGTTGCGAGGTTGACCCTGGCTCAGCACTCCTGCTCGAACGGGGGATTGAAGAAGCTTTATCCTTGCTGAGATGTTGGGCCAGATAGGAGAAGGTGGGCTTCTCATCGTCCACCAGGGCTAGAAACCTTTGGCTGAATCCCCGAATCCATGCATCCAGATTATGGAAAGTTGAGGTATTTTGGAGCTGTCTTGTAGGAGGATGCTGCCGTCTTGGAATTATTGTCTGGTTGGCTGCTGAGTCGATACTGGAAACATAATTAATTACTTAATTGCACCCGACTGCTTAATGTTAAGTCAAGAAATTTATGAGGCACATAGTTTTCTATAAACAAATACAATCGATCAACTGCGGCTCTTGATACATCTCATTCTGTTACTAGTTCTTGGAGTTTATAAAAGAATTATCTTACTACCCTATCGATCTATAATCTCAATCATCACATATTTGTTAGTTTACACCTTTACCAAAGCAATAATAATAATGCTTAGTCACAATACTTATTTAATTAGTTGAGTGCCAGAAATGAAAAGCGACGACGTATGCTAGCACTGCAAGTATGGAATTTTGGAGCCTAACGACCAGGGGGATCTCGAGTGCCAAAACTGTGGACACGTGACGGTGCGCACCAGCTTTGAAAATGAGCTGCAGTTCAACAACCAGGAGCTACAGGGGCAGTTTGTGAATTTGAATAGTAAATTGAGCCTTAATTCAGAGTAGGGGTACAACCACTTCCATTACAACTCCGAAAGAGACACTATCCAGAAGCGCACCGAAATGGCCAGGAAGAAAATCGAGTAGCTCAGTCGTCTTATGGGCATCGAAGAGGAATTCCAGCCAGCGTAACACTCCGTATTATTTAGAGTTGAGAGCGCGATGAGGATTATCAAACTTGCAGAAGACGAACAGTTCTTTGGCAAAGGAAAACATTTGGAGAACTATGCTGCGGCTGCCTATTATATTGCGCTGAGGATGATGCAGGCACCCTATCTACTAAACGATTTCAGCGATAAGATGAACATCCATCTCTACAAACTGGCTAGATGCTTCCTCAGGATCATCAAGAAAATTCAGTTACCCATGGAACTACCTTTAATTGATCCTAGTCTCTTTATCAATAGGTACTGCAGGATGTTAGACTTCGGAGAGAAAACAAAAGACGTTGCTCATACTGCCAAGAAACTTGTAAAAAGAATGGAGAGGGACTGGATGTCTCATGGAAGGAGACCTTCAAGTCTCTGTGGAGCTGCTATTTTGATCGCCTCTAAGCTACACGATATCCCCTGCACAACTAGGGATATCTGCAATACAGTCTATGTATGCGACTAAACGATCAAGAGACGACTGGAAGAGTTCAAACAAACTAGGACAGCGACCCTCACTAGAGAGCAGTTCGGACTGTATGAGTAAAATCTTGAGGAGATTGAAGGAGAAAAGGATCCTCCAGCCTTCTCCAAAGCTAGAATGAAATCGCAAAGTAAAAAACAAATAATTTAGTGGCTAAGAACATAACACATATCGAGTAGTTGGATGAACTCGACAAAGATAAGGAAGAGGAGGAATCCAGAGATGAGGATTTTTCGAGCATTGGCATTCCCAACGAAATAGCTGAAGTTATCGAAACTTAAATGCAAAGAGTCTAGAGCATTCATTCTCAAGTTTAGAAAGTGCATGACGAAGCCAGTAGTGAGGGCCGATCCCTTAAGCGCCCCCGAGAATCCATTCTCAACTAGAACGAAGATTTGGAAGATATCCCTGACAAAGATGTTGAGCGATTCATTTTGTCGGATGACTAGCGAAGAATGAAGGAGAAGATGTGGAAGCAACTTAATAAAAAGTGGTTGGATAAGCAGTAGCATAGATAATAGAACCTCAACAAGGTTGTTAGGAAAAGGTAAACTAGCGAGTTACTTAGGCAGAAGCGACAGAAGGAAGAAGTTAAGGAAGCAGCAACTACGTTTTAGGCCGTCCTAAACTGCAAGCCAGGAGGGAAGGAGATTAACGAAGCAGAGCTGAAGAAAATCCTTGCAGGAAGACCAGAATAGCCCACCCAATAATTCATTAAATTCGATGCCTTTGCGTATAACCCGCCAACAGAGTTAGAGCGCCATTACTACGCTCGTTGATTGGATTTAAACTTAATTTTAAATAGCAGTCTCGCGGGAACGACCGATGATGATCGAAAAGAGTGCGTTTGAGTTGATTGTTGTAGCACATTGTGTATGTATATTTTTAAGGTATCTAATACCAAATTATAGATCACGTCACTACTTTACGAACCTCTTCTTCTTGGGAAACTTATTGGGTCGGCCGCCTGCTGGCCTGTTGTCGTCTCTCTGCCTCTGTGGTTTAGCAGCCAGTTGACGGGGCTTGTCTCGCTCGATGGTGATTACACTTTCAAGTAGCTTCGTCCGATTTAAATTTCTTGTCGCACTCTCTGCGCTCTCTGGCGAGTGGTAGATGACTGTTCCTGTCATTAGGGACCTTCCGAAGTTATCCTGGTCGATCTTACATACCTCAAGGGCTCCCTCTGCAGAGAATAGTTTCTACATGATACATAAAGTACGAATAGCTCCTCGTTCTTTAGGTCGGGGTGAAGGCCCATCACCTTCAGTTTCTTGGGGTTAGCATTCGACATTTTCGGAGCATCAAATCGATCCTGAGGAGCATCGTTGCTAAATTTGCGAGGTCCATCTCCTTTGCCCTTGTGGATAGGCTTGGTTTTGAACTTCTTGGGAGCTCCCTCCTCTCTCTTGGCCTTCTTGAATTTGCCCTCCTTGTTCTTGTTGAACCTTTTCTCCTTTTTTTCTTCTTTATCTTTTTTGATGAGCCCGTCAAGATCTACCTCCATATGTTTAAAAATATAAGAGACCATGAAGAAAACTAAAAAAAATAATAGTCACATTATCTAATTTATATGTGTTAACCGGTTCAGAGAAATAATTAATTGAATGTGATCGCTTTCCTTTATAATTTTCAAATAGGAAAATATGACTTAAGATTGTAAAATACCTAGTGAAAGCTAATTCAAAAAATCTAGAGTTTATTTCTATAAATATTGTCTCCTACTGCGATGATTTGATAACTTTTTAGGGAAAAATTAATTTATAAATACGAAGATTATTAGAGTATATTTTCCTATTGAAAAGGTGAGTTATATTTATGTAGGCCAAAATCCTCACTTCAACAGAATAGAAGCC
>JAOXNN020124518.1:0-29413 GCA_028571205.2 Hydropsyche betteni | reverse complement strand
TATCTCAAAGTAGAGTATCAGCCAAGTCGAAATTACCATCAGATGCAAGGAGGAGCATATATCACTATTCGACCACCTCTATCAAACTACGATGATTTGATTATCGATAGGCAAGCTATATTTGCAACGGATGTATGTAGGAGATCCTGTAGTGCATTGAGATACATATGCTTAGAATGCAAAGGCTACCCTATAAGAGCAGACTATGTGGATTTCTGCACGAAATGCGCCACAGGTGTGCTCGTAAATTACGAAATCCTCAAACATAGGACCTAGTGATAGCAGTTTGCGCTCAATATGGGCATAGAGACACTCACTCTTCTTAGAGTGATACATATTAGCTACCAGGATTTCTGATATTAATGGCAATTTAAATAAGATAATTAATTATTGTGTTTCTAAATTCTATAATTCGAATGCAACTTCACTCAGCATAAAACACTCCTCCATCATAACCTCACTCTAAACAAACGACTGTGCGATGCAAAAGGCAGCCTCTATCGTAAGTTCAAGCGAATACATCCACTCTTTGCAGAAACATACTGTAAAAGGAATCGGAACTAGCTAAGCATGACAGAGACAACTATCAATAGATGTAGGTAAGAGCTTCTGTCTGCCCTAAGTTTAGGAAAAACGAGGAGAAGCAATAGGAGAAAAGCGAGCAACCTAAGATCTATTAAGATGAGACACCGATTGTGTTTAAGTTTGACAGCAGCGACGAAGAGAGTGAAGGAGAGTTGTAGGAGTAACCATCCTGTTAAGTTGTACCCATAGTTGCCTAAAAACAGTAATCTCTATCTAAATAACAAGACAAGCCAGGATATGTATAAAAGTAACAAGTTAGAACTGAACCCGAGGTTGAGACGCCAAAAAACGTACTATCTTCGATAGACTCTTAACCTTAAGTAAGGCAATAAACAGAGGGAAATGAGGAGAAGTAGAATTTAAAAAAGAGCTAGTTTATTGTAGAAGACTTTGGGAGTTCAGATGATGAGTTCTAGATAGCTCTGGCCAATCTCCCTTAGCAGTTGTAGACTATCCACAGCATCCAAATGATACCTGCTGGAGATATTTACGAGTTTATGAGGAAGAGCATACCAAAAGGTTACATTCTACAGTGCAGCCTCCGCAGGCAGAAGTCAGGATAAGGCGAAATAATGTATAGTTTGTACATGAACACCACTCTCAACCATCTGATATCTGCTAAGAAGAAGGGAATGTGCACTACTTCTAACTATTCGATGTCACTTCACAGACATAGTTTTGAGAAGGAGCATATTATTGGGAAGGTAAGGTCGAATTTTATGGGAACAGTGTTCAACGGGTTTTCGAAGGGGGAGAACCCTAAATCAGCGAAATAAAAGTAGAATATAAGAGCCAATATTATAACAGTCAGGTACGAAACCAATCTATTTGGGATAAATGGCCCCAGGAAGCTGTAGGTGTACCTTCCCGAGCCCATGGAGAACGGAGATAATGATTACATTCGGCCCTCCGATCCTGATGCGAATCTTGAATAACAACTGAATTCCTAAAAGATTATCAAACTGATTAACAAACCTCCTGCTTGGGATAGCAACCTTTAAGCATATGTTCTCAATTTCAACGGTAGAGTCACCAAACCTTCAATAAAAAACTTTATAATAATAGATCTATAGACCAGCAAAACAAGGCTCCTATTCGGAAGAGTCGCTAAGAATGTGTTTAACCTTGATATCCAGTATCCATTCTCAATCCTTCAAGCCTTTTCGCTAGTTTTGAGTGGTTTCGACAAGAAACTGGCTTGCTAATGATTTCATCAAACGATATAACTTAACTAATTGCAAGGCATTGATAGAAAATTCCATATTTTAAATTATGTCTTCCAAAAAACTGGCCTAGTTTCTGAAGGTAGTAGGCAACAACCATCGCTTTGTCAGCTAGAAGAAGACCTAGCTCAATCAACTGCTAAACGGTAGCCAATGTAACGTTCTCTCTCTGTTCTCTATGCCCAACAAAACATACTACACCCATTCCGATCTAAAGCAGTTCTTAGATGAGAGCCACGTATCTTATTCGGCAGAGGAGTTTGAAGCTATCCTGTAGCAGATAAACCCAGCCAAAATATGTGAGATTCACCCTGATGAGCTCCTCTATTTTATCTGGTCAAGACCGACATCAAGTGCTCTAAATAGTACGATGCCAGTGAGTCAGACTGTGAGGGAGGAGGTTATAAAGCTGTTTGAGCAGGTTATCTCCTGTCACAGGAGGATATAGCCACTAAGACAATACCTCTAATCCCAGAGTTCTATGGACCTGTACCATATGTTGGATGCCAAGCACAAAGGAGTGGTATGCACAACAAGGCTGATCGAGTTCTTCGCAAAAGAGGGCTCCATCGACATCTAAACTCTCCATAACATACTGCTAGCTGCAGAGTAAAAAGAAGAGTTTAACTACTCCCTATTCAGTTGGTGGTTGCAACCGGTCAAACTACGTAGGATGTCGATAGGGAAGTTTAAGAGCTTTAAGGAGAACGCTGCGAAGAGAAGCAGTATATTTAATTCGGCTAATACAACCTCAGATGCTATTGTAGAAATTGAGAAAGATTACTCCTATATTGATGAGCTATCAGTTTCTAGGAATGGAAGCCAGATTCTGGAGACTATTAGCACAGTAGAGCCTACCAAACTAAATAGACCCTCAAGGTTCAGCAATTTAGCTGGTCAGAATACTGTTAAATCGAGATTTTCTGCGAAGGAAACCCTGGTCCATTCTGCTTCGATTGAGTAACTTCAGAATAAACATATTCCTATGGCTGTCCCGAATAGCTTTGTGCGCTCGAATTCTATGTTTGCTACTGGTTTGAGTAATACAATAGCGAATTTAAAACATCTTCAGGCACCAGTTTATGCTGTATAACCGAAGGATCTCGCTATACAAATAGTTGAACACCCACAGCAGATAGTCACCAACCCTAACCATGCTAAACGAGCAATCATAGAGAACATTAATGGAAATGTTTCTCAACACGCCTATACATCTCGAACTCACTCAACAACTGAAAAAGTAACTCCCATCCATACTAAAATAACGACCAAAACAGCATACCCTTCCAGAGTTCACAGAATCAATACAGTTACCCTGCACCCAGTATCAACCGTTCGACCTAGCACAGCCACTTTCAAGACTGGTACCCCAACTTTCCCCTCCAAAATAAGATGATCTACCCTCATAGATATCTAATAATATTTACGTATGATTGCACAAAGAGCATTACTCAGATTATCAAGAGTTGCACAAAGTTTTAGCAGTGGCAAACATACTCATGAAATCAAATCAGCAGAAGACTTTAAAACAAAGCTTAGCAGTACTAAAACACCAGTGCTAGTTGACTTCTACGCTAACTGGTGTGGACCATGCAAAGTCTTAATGCCCAGACTTCTCAAGAAGGCATAGTCTGATAATGGGAAGTGGGTACTCTTCAAAGTAGACATCGACGTTCCCGAAAATGCAAAGATTTGTGAGGAGTACAGGGTGTCAGCCGTACCTACATTAGTTCTTATTAAATAGGGCAAGACAATCGATACCAAAATGGGAGTTTTGTCCGACGAGGCACTATCCGCTCTCCTGAAGTGATGTCTTGGGTAGGCAACATCTCATATAATAAATAATTCATGCATAGATTTGTTTTCATGCTCGAGTGAAATAGAGCATTCGTTTTTTGTTCAAACACACTACATAGTTTTATCTCATGCGGTCTATGTTATGGTGTGTGAGTACCTTAATATGCAACAAGCTTGACATCGTACACTCCTCTATCGGAACGATCTCCATCCATGTACTTTTAGAGTCTGGTTATTAACTCCTAATCTCCTTTATTGATCAGGCCCAACCTGATAAGTTCGAGGGATTTGGTTACAAACACAAGGCTTATCTGAGTGAGAGCGACGGCAAGAACGGGTTTGTTCATCCAACTTTCTAGGAGGTTACCTTAGAAATCGAAGAGGTGCACTCCCTTTCGACCACACAGAGATAGAAACCTGTCAGAGAAGACAAACTTATCAAACTATCTGTGGAGGTAGAGCCTTTTAATGAGTATTTTGGTGTTCTGGTCGGGGTGAAGGTAGACGAACTCTGCGCGGCCTTGTTCGTAGCTGAGGTAAGGTGTGAATTTGGAGAGGTTTGCCTTCTACACAGTCTATGATTTGATTTTATCGGAGAATGGAACTTAGATCTGATAGGTTTTGCTTTTTTACGTCTCAGTGAGGAGTATCTTTTTGTCCTAGATTTTCAGATCTTCGATGTGTCCGGTTATCCCAGTATTATCTACAGCCTCAATTAATTTCCTGGTGTAGGTGATTGGTCTTGGAATGGCTAATGCTCTCTTCGGATGTTCTTTAATGAAGAGCTTGGTTGGGAACTGTCCGAAGTACGTTATTTGGGCAATCATAGGATCTATCTCTATTTATTCTAGGGTGCTGTAGTTGATGTTTTATTGGTAGTATCGGGGATGGTAGACGTTCATCTTCTTCCTGTTATTTTGATGCACCCCAAACACTAGATCTATCCACTGGTTCAACTTTTCGCTTACATAGTCCCTAAGTTATCAGTGACTGTTACGATTAGAGAGCAGCTCTCATTTTGTTTATGAAATCGTTCGGCGATGAAGCCCATGGTGGTAACTTGACATGACTAACCTCTGAACCCTACTGTGTTTTCCCAAATATCAGAGAGTTATGATTTTATAGGAAAGTAGGCAGATAGTAGAACTCGGGAATAAGCTCCTTGATATCGCTAGTATTGGACTCTTTGATAATAGACTCCCAAGTATTTTGTATGCAGATGAACAGACGATCAGCTGCATCGAACACTCCACTCTGAAGTTATCGGGCTAAGTTAAGATGAAAATTAATTACCCATGGTTGAGAATGGCTAGAGTCGAACCAAATAGAAGAATACGAATAAGGATGTGCTGAAGAATGATCCGTATAAGTATTTTTCACCTTGTTGGGTTGACTAGTTTTATTCGTAACGTTAGAATTTTTTGGGATTTATGGCGCCGATAGGAAGTTCCAGATTTCTGTAGATCTTAGGGTTGCTGAAATTGAGCTATTTAGAGGTGTAGTCTTGGAGGACCCAAGGGAAGATAAAGTATTGGTTGGGGTCGTTAAAAGTTCTTCCAGAAAACTTGTTTACCAACATGAGATAGTCGAAATTGCTAATTTTACCACTTACCCAGTCCTAAGTGTACCTCCTTTTTTTAAAGGTGTTCTGGCAGTTATTGACTCGTGCTCCGAGGGGAATTTTGCCACTACCTTACAATGTCTTCAGGATTTATTTTACATATCCTGCCTGGTAGAATACCAGATATACAGACTTGTACTGTTTAGTGTATACTTATAGGGATATGTCGGCGATCTGGTTGAACTTCTTGGTAAGGATTTAGAGAATATCAGATAAACGAATGGTAATGACTTTCTTTTTAAGGATAATTGACTATTTGGGAGAACCAAATCTCAGTTAGGACCTGTCTGGACGTCCCTTTCCATCAGACTCTATTGTTATCAACCAGGATTTACGCTAGATTTTGAAGGAACAAAAGTACACTCCACTAATAGTGACGAGTTAACAGTCATAGGTTTCCTTGTGGAATTCTGGTGACTAATTGGATAGAAAAGAACCGAATTTGTCAGCTATCGGCTAAGAAGTTAGTTGCTTGAGCTAAGGAGAAGGCTTTTAAGGAGACACAGAGACGACTGAAGATGCCACTACAGAACCAAACGATTTCAAAAAGGAGTAGTTGAGGTAGGAGGTTTTCCGAAGAAGAGGCAACCTTTACTGCTTCTTGAGAACATACTTGTAGTTGGTAGTAAACTCTGTAAAGGGGAACGTCCAGTTAGTGGAGGCAGTATTCTTAATCTTGAGTATCGGCTGCTGTCTGTTGAGCCGTTCATGCAGTAGCCCATCCTGTTGGTTGCATAAATCTAGAAACTTTTTCCATTCTGCGTCTTCCTTATTATGTCTTCTGTCGGTTCTAAATGCACTGGCTTAGCTCTTAAGTTGGAAGAGTTGAGGACTATAGTTCAATTCCTCTACTGAACTTTTCTTTCTGAAAACAATTTCCTAGTTTTTGGACTCCGCCAAGTAAGTGTACATGTATTAGAGCATTAACAGTTTTTTAGCCTATTTGCGAACCCTCGTTTTGACTGTCTTCATAAGCTAAAGTGGTTTCAGCTCTATCAATTTGGTATTGTCGATCGAAACCTTTCTCTTTTTCTCAGAGCTATTTTGAATAGTGTTCATAAAACTCACTGATTTGAACTATTCACTGACTGCTCCGAACTTGCTACCTTGAGATTTTAATCTTTTGAGGGGACTTGAGAATGTACTCGGTGTCTACTATTTCTATTTCTTCTGGGGACTGGGAGTCAATTAGTTGTTTTTGTTTATGGTTTATAAGAACTATTGATAAGAGAGAGATTCAGTGGATGGATTATGTTATACTTCCATCCTTATCTTAGGAAACTGTTTTAAGAGCTCGGTTAGATGCTTGTAAGCGTATGCACTTACGGATTCGTGCTCGACTAACAGGGCTGTCTTGAGTACACAGTAATCGAGGCAGTACTATTCGATGTCAGGTTTATTCTTCTATTTGGTGTAGACTAGTGAACCTACCAGTGACTCCTTGTACTTTTAACTGTATAGTCTGCTGGTTTATCTGATTAGTTCCTCAATTTAGTTGTTATGAGAGTATTACTACTATCGTCTGAGGAGCCCAGTAACTGCACTGTCCTTCTCAGCTCTATTCTTAATGAGCTATCGTATGATTGGTTGTTTGACACTGTTCATAAGAAGTCTAGTTATGTAGTCGAGTATATTAGGTTTTTTGAGGATTTCAATACATTTGAACAGTATTATGAGGGTCTTAACAAACAGCCCTCCTGTCATTTAAAAGTCATAAGCCGATGATTGGTCTAGCCCTCCAATCATATTTTTGGGATAGCCTATTCGAGGATAAGCTGAATAAATTAGAGAGTTTTTATTACTGAGAAGAGTCTCAGTGTTGGTTACAACATAGTTGTACACAAACTATGCCAGACTGCCCTCGTAATTGATGAGCTTACTTACCCTAATAAGACACTCAAAACAGAATTGCAGCATTAACGATACAATCGGTAGTTAGGTAGTATACAGGTTACTGAGAGCCTAACAAATCAGATACTAGAAGGGTTGGAGATTTTCAACTGAGTTCTGTTTGTAGAGATTTAGGAATTTAAAGAAGTTAACTTTACCCAGCATAAATACGTATTTGAACATTTGGTTGACCAACTTGAGTCTATGTTGATCAGGAGTTAACTGTTGTTATTAGGTGAGAGCTATCATGAACCTCACTGCTTATGGTTTCTCGTAGAGACCGGATAGGGAGAGCACTTCTGTAGGTAGGCTTCCCGTTGATCTCGCCTAGGGGAAGTAAACTAGTAGTATTGTAACTACCTACTGTTGTTTTTCCTTAGGGTATTTAGAATAGTGAATCAGGTAACTATTCAGTAACTCCACTATGGATAATTTCCTAGTGTACTCTCCATTACTAATTTTATCCTTACTGAGGAACAAATTCTAGATGATAGCCTCACTTAGACACTACAACTCGCTTATCGATAGGTACTCTACCAGTATCTTGATGATCTAGCTGGACTCCAAGTCAGAAACCTCGTGGCATATTCTAAGGAACAGCTGAGTGAGCAGTACTTTCAGTTAGCTGGAGAGATTTCTCAATAGAAACTATATTTATGAGGTGAACAGCAAACTGAGGATAGCCTATTTGTTGGTCACCTTAATAACGCTCTACTTTTTGGAGAATGTAGTCTTTATGTAGGAGGAGACAATCTTCTCAATTGAGGCCTTGGTGAGCACCTATATCTACTTACTTCTGATACTCGAATTGCATTTTCTGGTTGTATTCAAAAACTAGGTTAACTGCTTCACATAAGTATTATTATCCGTATTCAATATTAGTTTAGATATGATTTAGTAGCGCATAGTCCGTAGTTTGCTCAGATCAGCTTATTTCAAACCTTGAAACCCTGTCTAAAACTCTTCTTCTTCCGACTAATTTATGAATGCCAGTAGACTTCTAAAAGTAGTCTTCTGCACCTAAACCATCGTAATAGTATTATCTGTTATGCTATTCACGATATCGAGCAGTTTGGTCTGTGTTTGTATGGGAGATTGTGCCCATATCTAACTATTCAGCAGAATCCTATTAACAAACTTATGAAGGTTATGCTCACACCCAATAAGCTGTTTAATTAGAGTGGAAATAACACTAATATCAACTTACCTGTATTTGTTAACGAGAGCTGTAGTCAACTTCTCCAGCATAAAGAAGATAAATTCTTACTGTTATTGGGGTAGCTTCCTCAGTTTCCTAATAACTATTTCATAGAGGAACTAGAAAGCTTGTTGGATTCTAGTAAAAACGTAGCTATACTTTCCATTTACTAACTGAAGTAACAGAGCAAATAGGTATTTTAGTTAGAAGTAGGGTTTGTAGGCTCTCATTTTTATGGGGAACTTTAGGTGTTAGAGTTTGAGGGAGAATTGGCTCTTCAGTTAGAGTCGATATTACATGAGAAATATTACCCATTTCTGTTAGGACTCTCGAATCCTCACTGCTGATAATGCTACTTATTAGTTCATGAAGTATTATACTTCAATCTTTTGGAAGGCGGCAGAAGTTAAGGAGAAGGGAAGATCCAGAGTTATTATGGGCATTGTGTTCTTAAAGAATACTATTTTTCGGTGAAGGATGTCGAAGTTTATGTCCAGAGTGATACGGAACTAGGTTTTTGCATCTGTGAATGATTTTATTATGGACTTTTAGTTTCCCTATCGCTTTTCAACAGTATATACTCCGGTGCTGTTGCTGATGTACACGACGTATTGGACCTACTCGATCTTGATCACCATGTAGTGGCTATTGCATTTGTCTAGAGGTAGCTATATCTTGGATGGTTGGTTCTTTAAAAGGGATTCAGGGATCCTCGATAAATAGATATCAGATTAGGGGCTATTCAGCCTGGAAGTTGGATTGGTAAGATCAGTCGAATGGAATATATTAGATTTTTAAATATTTTATGCTCTATTTTCAGGGGGTACCCGAAGGCAGACAGTAAATTTAATGTTGAAACTACACAGATCTTTGATCTATTTGAAGTTGGGTGGCTCGTAGGTTACTGTCGCTTTGTTCTACAGACCAGAACGAACGAACTTATACAACATGTTAGATATATCATCTTCTTCTTCCAATTTGGTCGCCATTAAAAACAGCTACAGAAAACGAAGGACTCTGATATCCGTTGGAACCACCACCTTTTTATTACTGAATATACGGTAGCTTTTCTTTGGAGTCTCTTATATGCAGGCTTTACCCTCCCAATCCTGTAGAGTTTTGAATTTCTCTTGGATGAATTCAGAAGTCACCTAGTTCTTACAAATATCATAAAGGTAGGAGACCTATTTGAGGGATGTAAGTTTGAGCCAGTTAACGATCATCTTCTGGATGAGTTGGATGGTTGACTAAGAGTTGCCCCTGAGAACGTAGAGATAGATGAGATTTTTAAAGGATTCTGGAGAATATGTGAAATATGTAGCAGATTGACTGCTGAGTGTATAGTTCACTATCTCTTAGAGGTTAGGTCTTAATGCCTAGAGGCTATTCTCTTTCTCTTCGTTGTTAGCGATTTCTATGAAGAATATGGTAGAAATGTATAGCAGGGTACTCGTCGCATTGGTAAGCAAATGGAAAAGGTTGTTGATTTCGTAGAGGAGACCTTTCGATACGCTGTGAGTGGATCTATAAACGAATATGAATGTGTCCTCTTGAAGAAATCGTATTTTTTGGCTTACTGTGCAATCTTACAGAAAAATCTCGACTTTTATTACTGCCATCATCATCAATAGCCACTCCTAACTGTTCATCTGATACCTGCTGTCGTTGTTGTAGTAGAGTTTGGCCAGTCTTTCAATATATATGTTTCTGATGATCTTCCGAGTACTAACTTCAGGCTAAATAAGACGAAACTTACGAATTCTATGGCTGTCCCCTATTCGTTCATATGCATCCTGACAATAAGCTCCAATACTATTGTTAGGTGTTTGTAATTATGCTGGGTTCTCTTTAGAGTCTCATACAAGAAGAATTTGCTTAATGAGTCTTCCCTAATATTTCTCTTTTTCTTCAGCTATTTGATAATCCACTTGACCATCTAGTTCTTTAGGCAGTGCTTACTCAAATAAATGAGGCTCAGGGTATTCTAGTTCAAAGTATTGTAAGTTTTTCGAAAGAAGTCCATAAATTTGTCAGCTTCCGAAGGCTCCCCCATCCTCAACTTCCATTCAACTATCAAGTTATTCAGAGCAGTGTTATTCTCTTTACGATCGATTGATTTTAGGGCGAGGGGGAGGCATTTACTATACAATAGTACTCTGATACTTTCATCCAGCATTTAGAAATAAGGTAGTACGTGCAGATTCTCTCCTATCAGCTACTCGTTGTTGCTACTTAGTAGTATTTAGGTTATATCTCGGATGTGCTTCTGATCGCTTGTTTTTGAAGCTAGGTTAAACACCACCTTTATCAAATCAGCTACTCTTTCCTTAGAGTTCTGTACCTCCCAAACCTTAACCAACGTTCGAATAAGGCTAAGCTCTACATGCTTGAGCACAAAACTCTCCCGAATTAGACTCACCACCATTTCTACGCATCTCCCAGCAAAAACAGTATCTTTAAGACACATCATATAGACAAACTGAATGAGAGTATTGTTACATCGAGGGAAGTTTAAATTTACTATTTTTTGCACTCTTCAAAAGAAATATACAGAACTGAAAAGAGAGTCATTTAATGGAGCATTTTAGAGTAGATACTCTACAGAGCTTAGTAATCTGTGAGGGAGAACTGTGATAGGAAGCATACCAGTTCGTTGAAGTGTATGGAGAGTTTTTATCTGGACTCATCAAATAGTGTTAGATACCGAAATATTAGCTGTTTTCTGGGTTTATTGAGCATAATAGAGAACTCAGGTATTTTCCCAAAGCCTTTCCCCGATAACTGTTTATGTATGCTTTCAACCGCCATGCTAATACTTTTGGAGCTTTACAGACTACGCAGCAGAATCTTTATTATCTTCAGGATGACACACGACACAGCTGAGGAGAGACTCTCAGAATTGAATATGCATAGTTAAATAGCAGATTAAATTATAGATGATGTTTGGTTGAGCAGAGCTATTAGTTATTCAGCCTTTTTAAACGGGGCATCCCCTACGTTAGAACAATCACTCGTACCTTTGACAGCTCTGCTCTATTAGATTTAAGTCAGTCTCTGATGCAGGTTGACGACGATACTGTAATTGGATATGTTAGATGGGGTTTATTTGCT
The DNA here is from genome assembly GCA_028571205.2 of Hydropsyche betteni. Classification (NCBI taxonomy): domain Eukaryota; kingdom Metazoa; phylum Arthropoda; class Insecta; order Trichoptera; family Hydropsychidae; genus Hydropsyche; species Hydropsyche betteni. The sequence goes on along the minus strand of JAOXNN020124518.1, from coordinate 17,988 downwards.
AGGGGTCGATGCCTATTTATTTAGATGATGGCTTTCGTTCGATGATACTTCAGTCAACAGTCTCCTTCTTATTTCTTTTGGATTGTCCAAATACTCCCATATTGGTTTGGGATTCGTATTCAACCCTATCATTATATAATAAATCAAGTTGTTAGAGTTAATGCCAATCTCCAAATTATTATCAATTATGAATTATCAAACAAACCCTAGTATTTGCACTCTATCATCCCATATGAACGCAGAGCAAGAGATTATGGTCTGTCAACATAGAAACCAATGACTCAATTAGAAATTAGTACGTTGATAAAGTGTTTAGTTGCAGACAAAAACGTACTTATTTAGATTAATTTTGGAACAACAACCTGAGAGTTCGTTCAGAGAAAATACAAGCCAGATATGTGGAAGAGGTTGTTAATTGCCAGAATAGGGTTTTGTTAGAACATCAGTTAGAACCTTCATTAAATTTATATTAACAGAAATGTTCATAAAGCATGTACGTTTATAAACTTTCAAAGGAAAAAATTGAAACAAGCAAAGTTTGTAAAAAAATATTTTTCTTCTGTCTGGATTCAAGAGATTGGTAACTTAACTGAGGAGTTAAAATTGTATTCGAGGTTTGTGGATGTTTGTGATGTGTTTTCAAAAATATTCAAAACAAGGTCTGTTGAATACTCATTTCAAAGTCCGGCAGACATCCAATTCATTATTTAGCACGTATCGTTCTCAATAGTGGTTTCTAATGTAATTTCTTCAGTTGCCAGCAATCTCTTTATTACTTGAGTTTTATTAGATTTCCTGTTTCCATTAGAACTGCCCTAACTAACCTATATTAGCCATTCCATCGATCAAAGATAGTTGTATGAGAGTGTCTTGAGATTGTCTCGAGGGAAAGTACACAAAATTGTAAAGGCCATAACAAAAAGTTTCAAAACACCCCTCGGATTATCAAGGAAAACATAGTAGGATGATCCATTTATTAAATCCATAATCTAAAGTATAAGTATAATAGGTTAGTGCCTGTAGTCTATAAAAGGATTATGGTAATTTTCGACAGTTATCTATCTGGTATAATGTTTTACGAATGAATGAAAAATTAAATGGATTGTTTTATGATAACCTAGAGCTTCAACTATTTAGACTAACTCAGGCCCTATGCCTTGATTCTTTAGATAGAGTATTTTGTAATGTCAATAGATTGATAGAGTAATCACTCGAGAATTTGAATTTGAAATCAAACCAAACTTTGCCAATCAATAAGGCTGACTAATTGTCTTAAGATGATATTTATTTTAGGTGCAATTGGTTATAACATTGTGGGAAACTCAATAGAATATTTGGAAGCTATTTCCACTATATAAACAATGTATCGGTCTATTGATTTATAATAATTATGTAATCTATCTATCTGGTCGATCCTCTAAATTTTCAGTTAGTCAACCCAGGAAATGCTGCATTTCCAATGGGTATCTATTACTGTTGGACCTATCTATCGCCAAATGTCCAACTTTAGCCACTTGAAACCCAGAACCTTCTAGAAGATGATAGCTGTAAAAACCAAAATCAGGCTACCTAAATTTCAACGGAAGGAATGGAAGATGGTTCTGGCCTGGACATCAAAAAGCAAGATCCTTTTCGGAATATTTGGTCGAATATCGGCAATCAACTGATAACGTTTGCCTCGACATAGAAAAAATGGGGCAGAATTCTGAGAAAGCTCTATCCTAATCTCTCCTAGGACGAAATAGATGACTACTATCTGTTCGCCAAGGAGATTCGCAAGAAGTATAATGGATATATCAACGTTTCTAAATTTTAAAAACTCCTTCGGTAGCTTGAATTATCTTTTTCCTGGAAAGAAGCCGAAATATTCAGGAAACTCCTTCATTTCTATGTAGAGAAGGCTTGTGTTCCTGCTCTTTTGACCTCAAGGAAGTTAAGTAAGGCACTGTTAATGAACCATTTGAAGGTTAGAAGAACAATCAAAAACTTACTACGAAAAAATGTTTCCTGATTTCGTTAAATATATTTTTTACTCAATCTTCTACCAGTCCATCATTTAGGGGGTTTCTTTCTCCGTTGCCCATCAAATGGAATCCACACATTTAATTTATTTTTATTAACATATTATAGAACATCAAAGAACCTCAAATTAAATCTCAACTTAAACGCTTCTGCTGGAGATCCCTGCTGCTTGCGAAATATGGCAAAAGAATCAAAGGAAAATATGATTAGTTTGGGATAAGATTGTTTTTAATTTTCTTGCAAAGTTTGGGGTAGCCGGGGCAACTATTCACTCTCAAATCTTTTTGAGTGCAAGGGTCTAAGACTAACGAAGGTTGTTTGGATTGACTCTAGGCATACTCTTGCATGGAAAAAATAGAAAAAAAATCTAAAAAACATTAATAACCTATTGGTGATATTAAAATGTATTAGAACATCAAACTAAACCTTTTCCAATTACCATATAAATTCATATTATTTATATTTTTTGAAGGTTTGTATTGTCACACTAAGCATATACATAACCAATTATTAGATTGGGCGAAAAACTATGCCACTAGGTCTAGCATCCTTCCAGCAAACGCCCTATTATATTATCTCACGCTAGTGTATTCATTGTATTCCCTAGTTTCTGCAACCTTATTGATTCCTCAACAATATCAGTAAAATGCTCATTGGTTAAATCAATCTTTATCGTTAGATTGGTAGAATAGTATCAGGCTTCTAAAGCTAAGGATAGATCGAAGACCTAGATTTTTTTAAAAAAATACGAGTTATTTGAGAGTTAAATGATAATCCTTGGGAGCAACTATTATTAGAACTAGTTGATTAACGATCTAGAATAATATGGAGTGAACGGTGAGTGGAATGAACTCATTGTGTTGACTAATTAGCGTCGTAAAGTCTGAGGATGTGGTCAATCAGAAGTTTTCATTGAAATCTTCTGCTGATCGTTAAATAAACTCATAACCGATTAGAAAGTATCCCATCATCTGTGGGATGGTATTAAGGTGTTTAGGGATACAGGCGGTGGCAATCCATTTGTAATTATGCATGGATAATATTTCCATTTACAAATTTAATCAGATGGCTCTTATCTGTAGACAACTACTGCTACATCTTAAAGACCTAGCAGTGAGGAAACATTAGATTTATTTAAAGTTGATGAAGACTGCTCAAATTGTTTTAGAATATGTGTTTGTCCAATTAGTAAGTATCCCCATAAATAGGCTTCACCTTAATTATCAGAAGAATATTCATAGCCAGACATCCATAGAACAGTAACCCAACTATATAATACCATCAAACCAATATGTCTGAATATTATATTAGGAGCTGGGTATATATTTAGGGAAGTTTAAGAGCGTTAGAGGATAATAATGAGGAGGATGGGTATATGGCTGATCAGAATTGAATACATGATGATATTATTATTTTGTATCTATGTTGAATACACAGCAGAGCAGACAGCTGTGTGAGCTACCCTAGAACTCGGGGGCCTTCTACGATTCCTATAACCATCTCGTTTATTACACTCAAGGCTCTCAACTATTCTAGCATAACCTCCACACTTCCACCACTAAAGCTGTGCGCCTTAAACGCATGCTTCCAGGGACTCCAGAAGATATCCCACAGATTCCCCGGTTGGTGCCTGTTAGTGAGAGCTCCAGTGCTTACATTAGCCCTTCAGGCTTAGCAATAGTTAACGGAGATAGCTAGGAAACATTCGTGTCGACTGTAGGCTTCAGTAAGGGTGTTCATTTCTGGGAGTTTTACTGTCCGGTGTCTCTCTACGGTATAACTTTCGGAATAGCGAGGAAGGAGGGGAGTGGGTACATCTACTAGACCTTCGAATTTGTTTCATCGACCAGCAGAACAGTAAGTTTCAAACTAGACCTCACCAAGTTGAAAATTGAAGCTTGGGTGAATAGAACCGTTCCGAATAGAATGAGAAACAAGCAACTGGAGAAACATACCTGGTTTCCCTGTATTAAGTTGAAGGGGAAAGGCAACCCTATACTGTTCAATCCATTCGCATCCGACCCTGAGGGTATTATATCTCCTTATGTAATTACACCCTAACTCAGAACCCATTTAACTCTTCTTTACTGAGTTTCGAAACCCCCTAGATTCCCTCAACTCCAGCATAATCTAGAGGAGAGAATAAAGAAGAGTTGAGGCTTCTGCCGTTGAATGACGATCAGCTGTGTCTTGTGAACTCGAAGATGGTGGCTAAAGTGATCACTCGTAATAGAAGTAGCAAGAGGTTCGATTTCGATTGGTTCGATAGACCTGAAAAATAGACCAGCCTGGTATAACTTCCATTTAATATGCATGATGTGAATGCACTGAACCAATACCTGACTCAAAACAACCTTAAGCCATTGATTTCTGATAGAATAGTGGGGGAGACAATATACTATGAAGCTTCATTGAGAAGTTGGATTGACTTCTTTGCATATACTCTGACATTCCTACAGAATGACATTGGACCTTTCGAATTAACACAGGTACTATTGGAGAAACTGTAAAGAATTAGACCGTATCTACATGTAGCAGACCAACAAATTCAATCTTTATTGTACAGTGGGTATAATAGGGCAGGAAGATGGTCACAACCCAACGAACATTAATACTTCTAAAGTATCCATTTCAGTTTTACGACCTCACCATCACTAGTTACCAATGCTTTCCCACCTGTCCAACTCCCCTCTGATAATATTGCTTACTGCACTAAATACCTCGCATCTCTTGTGGGTGCCACCTTGAGTGTCTATAATATAGAGTATGGCCTACTTCATTTGGGAGACATCAACATCAAGAACCCCCTAAATAAGAGCAGCTACCTAAAAGAACTGAATTAGACTGTAGTTAGCAAACTAAACCAGGAGTATGAAGGACCGAAGCTCTACAAGAACCTAGCCAACTGTATGTAATCCTTAAAAAGTTCAGCCAAACTTAAAACCTTATCTAAGAGTACTACTGCCCCATAACAGAAGTATCTCAAGGTACTTGTAGAAGATTTTAAATTCTCCGAAGAGTAGGCAACTAGAGCACTGATCTAAACTGGCAACTAGAGTGTTGATGAAGCTGTCGGATACTTAGCTCAACTAAGACATTCAACTACCAAAGACTCCCTTAGATGGGTATGCTCCGAGTGTACCTGCTTCAACTAGCCCTTCGAAATTAACTGTTGTGCATGTGAGGCATAGAGAACACCAGATTGTCAGTAGGTACCAGAAGATAAACCAAAATAGTCTATCGTAGAATAGTATGAAGTAGGTCGAATTAGCAATCTATCGATTGCAAATACTAAGTTGAGTTTGGCTCCTCTTATGGTAAGTTTTGTAGAGAATAGGAAGTTGAGGGTGATATTGGTGGGTCCACATCCTGAGATGGTGAGTGACTTTGTTTTTAAGGAAGATTTTGGGTATATTTCGTATACACGGTTCGAATATCTGTCGGATCCTAATGATATCCAGTAGAGTTATTTGAGTTACTATTCGGCTCTATTTGGGGCGTTGCCTAAAAGAGCATGGGTTATGTTAGACTAACTGTCAGAATAGTTGGTTGATGAGGGTTAGACAGCAGTAGGGCCTACAACCATATTCTATTTGAGAGAAAAGCAACTAAAGTCTAGTTCAATTAACATTAACATCAAGAACCTATATAAGGAGGTTAGCTGCATTTAAATATCTGAGAGTAGTGAGAAGTAGTACCAGCACCCAACCATCCAAAAATACAATTAAAGTATTGTACCGAGTTCACTAGAAGAGGAATCTGCTCCTTTTGTGTTGATAAAAGAGGGTAAACTTATCAGTAATATTAAGACACGTCCTGAATAGGTTAAGTTACTGATTGATCTTGATTTTGTAGGTCCGTAGTCTAGCTAGATTCTCAATGTGTAGTTACTGGCCGATAAACCAGAGTAATAGGAGTATGTACCTTTAGTGGTACAGCAAGGCCCTCCAGGTTGCAATATGAGCTACCCTATCTGTTCCATACTGTACCCCACCTCCAAAAGTTTCCTAGCTAACTATCCATACCAAGTAGTGTTTAGACATCTCCATAGCAAACTCTTGAAAGTAAGTAGTGTTGTCATATAAAGAATTGGTAAGAATAGGAATGTTAAAGAGTTTAAGGAAGGGTTGGTGTGGCTGACTGATTTCTTGGATAGCTAGCCGACTATTCGCTTTAAGTTTAAATTTGCTGCTGATTGTAAGAGATTAGCTATGAAGTTACCCTATGTGGAGCCTAAGAAGTATCTGGTGATATTACCCATATTTGAGGATGGGAGTTAACCTAACATTCCATTTGAAATAGGGTTTGTGGGGGCTTCAACAAGGAAAGATGAGGTTCCTTTGGTATGCAATTTAGACCTATTCTTAAAGAGTAACTCTCTAAACGACTATATAACTATTGTTCAGGACGATAAGAAGATTCAACTTGAATAGCATAATGTAGAATTGGTGAGTGGATCATCGTTAAGAACTGAGGTGAAGCTACCCTCTAACCAACCTTATAGGTTGGTAGCTAAGAAACCATTCAGGATAGTGGGAGAGACTAGGATAACGGAGAATATCATCAAGCATAAAACATCAGTTAAGGAGACTATTCTGACGTTAGTGACTGGTGGAGGAAAGAATAGGAGATAGTTGTTGGAGGTGTTGTCGAGAGAGAATTTAAATGAACTGAGCGAAGGATAGATATATGAGTTGGTGCATAATATGTTTATGAGCAAGAAGGAATTCGAAGATAACAAGGAGATTAGCCATAAGATACTTAAGACTTTGCTTGAAGGCCCCCATTCGGAATACGTAAAGAAGGTTCTACATACCTATCTAAAGTAATCCCCTAGTAAGGTTATCCATAGCCTTAACGATCTGGAGCTGCTGCTATCTTTCAGCATATTCACTCCGGAAGAGACTAGTGATATAATCCTTTAGACTCTCGAATACATTAAAAAGGAAAGGAAGGAACAATACGGATAAGTCAGAAAGACCGCTAAACTTCCCCATCTACTTCTTGAGAGTGGACTCTACTCCGGGTACTACCTATCCCAAGTAGAGAAGACATTGCTATAGAGTACTTAACCTTTGTACCAAGTACCGAGAATATCCACTAACTTTGTGATGATCAAATAACAGTTCCTGAGAACGATGGTAATCGATGTTACTCGACAGGCCTAGATAAAATATGTACTGTTGTGCTTCTAGAAGTCTTAGAAGAGAACCAAGATGAGAGTACAGATATTCAAGTAGGATGGTGAATTAGTGTACAGTACATTCCATCAGGATCACTGTTGGATTCAGTTAACTAAGAGCGCCTATTCTACTGAAATGAAGAAGCTGTTCCCTCAACCACTGAAAGCAGGACTTAACTGTCTGGGGATTGCACTTAAAAATGTTAAAACCAGATACCTCAGTATCCAGATATCACATACTCTGCTACCTGTTACGGGTGAATAGTCTGAAATTTAGAACCTACCGTTCATTGAGATCATCCCTGAAGTGTTTGGGCATCTGGGAGGTCCTTCACCAATAATCCCGAGGTTTGGGCAGTACTTCTTCACTCCCAAGGATAGCATTCATTACATCTCCAAAGTTTCCCTTAACGAACTCAGTACATTCTAAAAGTATTCTGTATGCTCCCAGAACTACAGAGAATACAACCTTTATGAAGGCATTCATACCTAAAATGAGGAGAGCTCTATGGTAGAGAGTACCCATAACATCCAAAAATGGATAGAAGAGCATTACACCCAAAAGGACTGGTAGGGTTTACAGAAGATGCATTTGTCTTTGGCGAATAAGTCGAAGGGACATTATGGACTGGACTACCATTACACGTTGATTATGAAGTTATTGGATTACTATCCAGGGGTGCTACCTGAAAAAGTGCTAGATGGGCTTTACAAGACTCTGGTGATGGAGGAGATAGGTCCCATATCAGCCAAGGCACTAAAGGCAGTCATAAAGAGCCCTAAGTTCTTCGCAAAGAGTCTATCTATTCTAGACTAGTAGAAATACCAAACATTCTGCGAGGTGTAACTACCTCAGAAGGAAGTAAGAGAGTTTATGACCGAAATCTTAGGTAAGAGTCAGCATTTGAATCAGAAGACAGCTCATTCTCTAATAAAGCTGTTTAAAGGTCAGAAAAACCCTGAGGATTGGCTGGAATAGATTACTCTATTGAGTTAGAAGAGTGGGGATGATAAAGAGTGTGCATCAATAATGGCTCGGTGCAACTGGAAGGAGAAGGAATACGCCAAAAGGTTTCTGAGGAACCTAGCCAAAAAGAATAATGAGCAGTTTAAGAGTATCATCACTCAGTTCGACGCTAAGAGTCTAAATCACTATCTGGTATAGACTCTCCACAAGCACTAGTAAGTAGGGTATATGAACCAACTGCTGAGAACCACCCTGGACAAGACACTCACAATTGAAGAAGAAGGAGCCCAGTAGAGTTTGGCCAACCAACTACTATCACTAATTGCTAAGAATAACGAAGAGCTGTATTGGATGGCTTTACAGAAGATCAACACTAAAACTAAGCTGCAGGAGTCGACTCAATCAAAAATACTGAATTTGTTGCTGGAGCAGGATTAGAGTACCAGATTACAATACATCAAGATAATCGAGCCTTCTATAAGGAAATAGTACTCCCATATTGTTAAGAGTATCTTCAAGAATGGAGTTCATTACTCGTAAACCAATGAGGCTTATACCCAACTCCTCATAAAAACAGGGGGAGTTATGGAGGATAAGACTCTCCTGCACCTTACAAAAGTTGTGGGTGCTTACTTGATGCATGAATGCTGCATTGGTGGTACTGAAGGAGCCAAGTGCATAACCTAACAACTAATGTTCAAGCTGGAATGGGTAAGCAAACTGATCGAGCTGCTCCAACAAGGCAGCTAGGGCCATTTAGTAGAGAGAGTGAAGGACGTAGACATTGTTGATAGTTTCATCAGATGGTACCTCCTAAACAATACCCAAGAACTGCACCCACTAAACCCAGCATACAGAACCTTTTCTTACGACCAGATCGTATCTATCGAAGCTCAAATAAAGATAATATTTTCAACTTCAGGTAAACTACGTTCGAATGTCATAAAAAGACTATTCTAGATATTCACTAGCATCAATAACGAAATTAAGCATCAGTAGAAGATATTAGAGTCTACCCGTCACATTCTTACGTATCGGTTGCACAATGGAACCATCGAGATAATAACTAAATTAGTGTAGTAGTAACCTAAGCTTCTCACTTAGCTGCTGTGCTCTTCAGACTTCTTTGATACCCTCGTTAAAGCTATGAAACAGTAAAAGGTAGAGTCTATTGATGGTGAACTGGGACTTTAGCAGGAGTACGCCAGTAGGTTTGTACTAAGATAATCCGATTAGAAGACTGAAACTAAAGACTGGACTGCTAATAAAGGTGGTAACAACAAAACTAGCTTATTACAAATCAAAGCTAAATAGCCAGTACTCACCCTCTCTTCTAAAGACTTAGTGTACTCTAGTTGTATTGTGGTAGGATTCCTGGCAGTGGATAGCCTCTAGAAGAACAATATCTACCCTTCATCCGTTAGCTGTTGGGTGGGTGATTCAGTAGATTCACTCTCTCTGTTGGGTAATTTAGATCTGATAGATGACCAACATTTCAGTTGTATGCTCACTAGAATATTTGCTATCAACCTTAATAGACTTAAGGTGCCACATACAGGTACCCAGGCTCTGCAGACTATACATAATAAAGGGTTTAATGTTGTGCAGTTTAGACTTAAGAAACCTGCTCTGGCATCAGTTTCAGACATATTTGAGGGGTACCATAAATCTAATGACTCTGCTTTCTACAGTCTCTCGTTTGTGTCTATTAATGGGCACGAATAACCTAGGAGCAACCCTTGCTTTGCTGATGCCCACCTCAAGATACTGACTATGCTGGCCCAACCCCAGCACAAACATACCCTTACAACTCTACTCTAAAAAGACTTCTTTAAGAAAGGATTTGCTCAAATGATTTCTACTGTTAGTCTGTGGTTGGCTAACCCAACCTATTCTAAAGAGATTTCCAACCTGTTCTCTATCATCTGTTAGCATTCGAAGGAACTAGGAAATCAGATAATCGATGAGTTCTTCAGAAGTTTAAGGAAAGACCCAGTGATGGCTAGTATGACTGGATAGCTTATTACTACCAATATTTCATTATCGGCAGATCGTCTCAGCAGATTCCTGTAGTTCCTATTAGGTTCACTAAAGACTGTAGACAACAGCAACTACTACTAAATCATCCCCTATATCAATGTGTTCATCAATAGCCTATAAGTCAGCACCCTCAATATTGCAAAACACAAACTAACTCCCTTCCACATAACACTCAAACCTTAAAACATAAACAACATACTTAAATTGTACGAACATATACCCAATTTCAGACAACCTCTAACCAAATTCTTTACTTCAATTGTTATCGATAGACCTGGAGTAGTCATTCACAACCAAACACTATTATCTGTTGTAGAGGATGTATGGGAACGGATGAATAGATCGGTGTTCTATCATTTGATAGCTCCTGCTATGCCTACCTCCCAGTTGACTGTACAGTGGGCCTTAAAGCATAACATCGTCGAAGCAGTCTATAGGTAGCTCATCTAAGCTCTACAGACTAACTCCCCTGTTAACAGTGCCATCTACTTGTTGTAGAGTCTCAGCAGTGATAGACTCATCAAAGAGGATATCAATAAGAACAACTTCCACATCGAGATAGTGAAAGCTCTAAGCGACACCAAGAACTAAAAGTCCCTGCTCAAACCAGTGTAGAAGGAAGCATTGGAACATTTCGTCAGCTTCTTCCAACTTACATGTATCGACACTCCAGCAGAAGTTGAGTTTACGAGGATATTGAGAGATATCCTTACTGACCTTCCAACAAAGTACTCGACTGAGTTTGTGTATGACTTTTTCATACCGTTGGTGAATAGCTATAAGAGTATACCGATAGTGCTGCTACCAACGAGTAGAGGAGCTAATATGTATCTGGATAAACCTAATAGAGTACTCACTAGCTCACCCATTGCAGTAAACTAAACACTCAAAAGTGTAAAGGCTATGTTCCCTAAATAGATAGTTGAGAAGGTGAGGTTGTTTAGGGGAGTTTGGACAACCATCACTGCAGAATAAGCGTTTGAAGGTGGGTCCATTGGTAGGAATAAAGTAGCGATCATTAAGAGTGCAGGGGATAGTGCTGTATTGTTGGTTGCTCAAAGTTCAAATGGCAAGAAATTCAAGGTTATTGAAAATGGGAAGTATGACACAATACCCAAAGAGTAGTCAGTAAATAAGTTGAAGTTTGGAGAGTATGTGATTATGGCTGAAGAGGATAAGATAAAGATTGAGGGGATAAAGGACACTTAGAAAGTCTAATTCTACAAGATTAACGTGTAACCACCAACCGAACTACTAATCAACCAGAGTATTAAAGCCATCGAGAAACCAATGTTACTGGACTCCAAATACATCAAGAAGGATAGTCCCAAGAATCTGTTGACCCAACAGTTCGTATACTACCTACCAACTGAGTACAAAATATCGGAAGTTATCTCTCAGATCAACCTAGCAGGATATACTCTCAATACCAAAGCAATGGAGAATTTCAAATTTAAAACTGAGGCAGATGGAAATCTAGATGGAGAGACCACTTTGGCTTCTGTTGAGCCTAAGGATACAGTGGTATGGCTGGAATATGAAGCATAGTGTCTGTTTGAGAATACTTCTATCAAAGACATATTGGCACAAGCTGAAACCAGAAGTGAAGGTGTAACGAGTGTTGGTCTATTCCGATCATTCTAAAAACAAGGAGGAGTTTAGAAGATAATCCAAGTAGTAATCGAATCAGTCAATCTATGGAAGAATAAGGATGTCGCTAAGAAGTGGTTACAGTACGTGCAGTAACTGAAGAGTTTCTCCTGCTTCCCCTATTTCTTCTCTCTATTCATAAAGAACAAAGATAATGTCCAGTTACTCTTCAATCTGCTGGCTGCTTTACCAGATAGCGATGACAGTAAGAAATGGGAAGTGAAGGAGAAACAGTCGGTTAAGGAGCTATATAGGATAGTTTCTGAGGTGTTTGTGGTGGATAACTCTTCGAAAATTAGACAGTTTGCTATTGATAATAGGTTCTTCTAAACCATGCTGGAAAGGTTGCATCTTATCTCCAAGGAACCTAAGAGAAAGTTTGTTGAGGATTAGACTGGAGAGGAAGAGTTACCTGATTAACCCAAACTAGCGAAACAGGCAAGCGAAGACGAAACTAAACGCAGGAAACAGAAGAAGAAAGGTATTGGTTACGGTAACGATAATTCGTCCAATCAGAAGTGGGATTTAGCAGAAACAGAGCTAACTAAAAAGCAGATTAATGATCAGATTATGAACATACTGTCCATATTGGATAGGTTTTTGGATTTCCAGAATTGGAACCCACCCAAGCAACTCCTAGATAGCATCTACCAATCAGCACTCTTACCTATAATATAGGCTGCATTCAGAGGCGGATCCCTCCTAGAAATCGGCAAGGAATGTTAGATATTCAAATCCTACTTGAAACTTGTTAGAACGATTGCTAAGCACTAATCTTTAATAGCATGCCTACTTAAAATACCAGCAAGTTACGTTCCTAAACAAACTTAAAGTATTGTTTCGCTTCTGAAGCAGCTCTATGGAACATCAAAAATATTTATCTCTTGTTTGACGGTAGACACTAAGGGAGAGAATAAAGCCAGTGAGTAGATTGCGAAGGAGATCGTAAGCACTACAGCCGAGGTGGATGAAGCAGTGGACGTCTATAACGTAAAGAACCAGCAGGATGACTTGTAGAACCAAAGATTACTGGAACTTCCCTTAGGTCCTAAATACAGAGCTCTTCTCAAAGACCTTAGATTCGACTACATTTCGATGAAGAATAGCTCAGGCTCCTTCAAGCATCATTACTCATCATCATACACCGCAAGTTACGTTCAACCAGTTGCTAAAACTATCAGGCTTGCCCAATAGCTGGCTGATGTCTCAACAGCACTACCAGTCGAGCACACAAATGCTATTTTCGTCAGATGCGATAAATAACGAGTAGATTTTATGCAGGCACTAATCATGGGGTCAAATGGAACTCCCTATGGCCATGGTGCTTACCTGTTTGATATCTACTTCGATGACACCTACCCTTCAGCACCACCCAAAGTGAACCTAACTACAACTGGTAATGGTAAGGTAAGATTTAACCCTAACCTCTACAACTGTGGGAAGGTGTGTTTGAGTTTGTTGGGTACTTGGAGAGGGAATGCAACTGAAAACTGGGACCCTAAAGTATCCACACTATTGCAAGTGCTAGTCTCTATCCAATCGATTATTATGGCGGAGGACGTATACTTTAACGAGCCAGGATTCGAGCATGAGCAGGGTACTGAATAGGGTGAACGTAAAAACGAAGCATATTCCAATATTGTGAGGTACTGCAACATAAAGTATGCTATGATAGACAATATAAAGAATCCTCCAAAAGGGTTTGAGACCATCATTCGAAGGCATTTCTACCTGAAGAAGGAAGAGGTATTGGAGGAATGCCGTAAATGGATAAAGTATGCTGGTAAGCGTCAAGCTAGCTACACTGGTCTGATTAGTGACCATAACAACAGTTGGTGCACTGAGTTCAAAAAGAGCAATACCAAGTACAAAGATATGCTGGAATAGGCAGTTAAAGAGCTAGAGCAAGAACTCAATAAACTACCAGCACCAAGCTCAAAAGATCTCATTAAAGCTGATAAATCCCCATCGAAAAAGAAGAAGGATGTACAGAAAGCTGCAGATTTCTCAGCTAACCAAGCTAGTTTGGAGGATGTGGATGTTAGTTATAATAATGAGGCAGCTAACCAGATGGAGATGGATGTTAATGATGAGAAAGTCAAGGATAGATGGAGTAGGTATATTGGAGCGATGGGGATAGATGCTGTAAATAAACAAGCCAAGGCTAATGTAGCGATATTTGGACTGGGGCCATTGGCGATAGAAATTGTAAAGAATATTGTCCTCAGTGGTTGCAGGAAGGTTACCCTGATAGATGACTCTAATGTGACATGGAGGGATCTTTCGGGACAGTTCTTCTTCACAGAGTCTGATGTAGGGAATAATAGAGTGGATAGTTGTTTACACAAGATTAAAGAGCTCAACCATTACGTAAAAGTAGAGAAGGCAGGTCTCGATATGACTGACCTAACAAAACTGAAGGATTATACTGTGGTACTCGCTACGGAATTGTCCTACTCCGACCAAAATAAACTTGACTCTTACTGCAGATAGAATAAGATCTGTTTTATCTCTGCCGACTGTTTTGGACCTTATGCTAGGATTTACAATGATTTCGGAGAGGAGTTTGAGGTTGTGGATAAGAATGGAGAAGATCCTACTGAGGTTATGATCTAGTCTATTACAAATGAGTAAAAGGGAATAGTGACACTGTTGAAGGGATCAAAGCATCCTTACTAAGATGGTGATGTCATTACGTTCAGCAAAGTAGATGGAATGAACTGTTTGACGGAAGATGCGAAAGATAGATCTATTAACGGCAGCGTGCATAGAATCAAAGTGATCAACTCAAGGTCGTTCTCCATTGGTGATACAAGAGGTTATGGGCCATATATAAAGAATGGACTGGCCAAGAATGTAAAACTACCCCTAAAACTTACGTTCCCACCTTTCCAGTAAGGTGTTCTAAGCAAGAAAGATCTCCCTCTAGACTCGAACTTGGCTATTTACGACTTCGCAAAGATGTCTCATAGCAGTTGGTTGCACTTCTGCTTCATGAGTTTGGATCTTGTGAGATAGGAACTTAAGAGACTGCCATAACCATGGAACTATGCAGAATCCCAAAAGTTCTTAGATATCTACAAAACACTCGATGCCTAAGAGATGAATGCAGACAAGTAAAGGTTCGTCAGATTGTTCTCTATGAGCTGTTCTGGGACGTTTGGACCTTTGAGTGCTTTCTTCGGAGGGTACGTTGCCCAATAAATCGTCAAAGCCATAACAAGAAAGTACATGCCAACCAACTGTCTATTCTATTGTGACTTCGATAATGTGCTTCCCTAGCTACCTGCAGAACTTAATTAGTGGAAGGAGTACCTTGAAAACCATAAATTTGAGTAGAAGAATGACAGGACTGATGGACTTAAAATTGTGATAGGAGATGAGCTACTGAAAGAAATCAAAAGGTGCAGGTTATTTATGATAGGTTCTGGTGCTATTGGGTGTGAGCTATTGAAGAACTATGCGATGGTCAGTTTGGGAACTGAGCCAGCTAACGACAAATCCGATTCAGGTCTAATCGTCTTAACAGACCCTGACCATATCGAAGTTTCAAACCTTAATAGACAGTTCTTGTTTAGGTAAAAGCATATTCGCAAACCAAAGAGCCTCACTGCAGCAGCTAGTGTGATTCAGATGAATCCCAATTTAAAGGGGCACATTTCAGCCAGGCTTGACAAAATATCTGAAGCCACTAAAGACATATACAGTGACCAGTTCTTCCAAAGTATGACAATAGTCACTAATGCACTTGATAACATCGCAGCTCGAAGATATGTTGATTTGAGATGCGTCCAGAACAAAGTTCCCCTCCTCTAAAGTGGTACTCTTGGACCTAAGGGACACGTCCAGGTTATCATCCCATATAAGACATAAACTTACGGCAGCAAATAGGATCCAGCTTAGGATGGTGAGATTCCTCATTGTACACTAAAGATGTTCCCGGAGTAGACCCTGCATTGTGTGGAGTGGGCTCGAGACATATTTGGAAGTAAGTTCTCTCTGAAACCTAAAGCCCTCATCAAAATTATAGAGGCTAAAGAGTCAGGTACTAAATAACCCCTTTAACCCAAAGTTCTTAAATCTTCGCTTGGTTTAGTGAGAAACCACCCAATAAACTTTGATGGGGCAATCAACTATGCAATAAAGAAGTTCTATAAGTACTTCAGGAACGATATCAAACAATTACTCTATACATACCCTCTGGATGCTAAAACTAAGGATGGCCAACCTTTCTGGAAATTACCTAAAAGACCTCCCCAGCCTATCGAGAAGTTCGATCCCAAAGACCTCCTTCAATGTTGTTTCGTAACTGCACTGGCAGTAATGGTAAGCAAGGTTTACAACATCCCATATCCTAACTACTTCAGAACTTAAGCTGGTAAACTTTAAATCGGAGAACTAGCTTCTAAAGTAACCATCTAAGATTTTGTTCCTTCCGATACTAAAGCTCAGCAGATTGCTGAGTAGATTAGCAAAGAGAAGGATAAATAACCAGCTGGTGAGTAATAACCTCCCAAACCAGAAGAATAAGGCGAAAGCTAATAGCAAAAGCTAAAACAAATCTACACTCTTTATCAAGCTAAGGATGCTAAGATCTCTGCAGAGTAGTTCTAAAAGGATTGCGACTAGAATGGACATATTGATCTCATCTATTCAATGGCCAACCTTCGAGCACTAAACTATTCATTAGATCCTATGGATTGGATCACTACAAAACTTAAAGCAGGGAGGATCGTTCCTGCGCTATCAACAACCACAACATCAATAGCTGGACTACAGACGTATGAGCTGATTAAATATCTAAAGAAGGTAAAGGTGGATCAGATGCGAAATGCTTTCATCAATCTCGCAGTACCTATCATGCAGTTAAGTGAACCTGGCTAGGCGGAGAAAATTAAACTTACTGAAGATACAGTGGTGACGGTATGGGATAGATGGGAGATAACAGCAGGTAAAAACTATACAGTTGAAAATCTATTCAACCATCTACAATAACGGTTCAAGCTTAAGCCTAAGGATATTATTTATGGATCCATGCCAATCTACATGTCTGCATCGATGGACCTGGAATCTAAAAAGTCCGAGAAACAAGTACTTCTCACCAAACCTCTAAAGACTGTCCTCAACTTGGATGAGTCAGTATAGTACGTAGATTTGACGGTGACCTTTACGAAAATGGAGGGAGGTGAACTATTGAAGAATACTCCCACAGTCAGATTTCTGTTCGATAGTAAGGAGGACTCTGAAGCCGATGGCTCCCACTAAGAAGCAGGAGGAGCAGCTCCACCCTTAGCCCAGAAAAACAGTGCACTTTCATCAGAGAGCAGTGAGGGTGGTCCTGCGGGTGCGGGACAGGCAGGCGGACCGACTTATTTCGAATAATAGGAAGAAGAGTGACCATGACTAAATTCCTCTAAATAATTTGTCTTAGCATTTAGAAATAACTGATGTCGGCATAGTGGGTGGTGCGGTTGGTATGGTGGTATTTACAAACTCAAACTCATTGTTAAACTAAGCTATATGCAGATACTGTATTGTTATCTCATGTACCTGCCAGTGCAGGAAATACCGTAGATGTTAGAGTAAACTCAAGAATATCCTGGTCAATCCCCACAGTAAAATTAAGTTTTATTACGAACTCCATATCAAATGAATTGCTTGAAGTGAGGTTTTCAATACCAACTAAACTCCATGTAGTCAATGGATCTTTAACATGTTCTATACTGACAGTTTGGATAGTTGGGTTAGTGTCGTTAGGAGTGAAGCTTACGAACCCAGTGGCTACACTAGTTCGGCAGGTAGTGCATACTACCAAGGTTAAGGTTGTTATTAATGATAATAGCATTCAAATTATTGTTTAGTTCACTCTATCATCTAATAAAGGAATACTATCGTTAATCAACTGTCATTGAAGAGTTTTTTTCAGTCTGTTATCATCTGAACAGCGATTAGGTCTTCTCCCATAGCAGTGGGCAGCGAGCTTGAGGTTTATCACTTGTCTACCCTGAAGCCCTAACCCCTTTCTTGACGATCTCCAAGGCGTTATTTGCCGGTGTACTCTCTTTAGCACTCGGTTTCCAGCAAATCTTGAACTTTACGGCAGTGGAAATCAAATCAATTTTCATGA
>JAOXNN020124419.1:0-29429 GCA_028571205.2 Hydropsyche betteni | reverse complement strand
AGGATTATAAGGAATGGGAAAGGAGGCCTATTATGCCTCACAACGGAGATGCCAAGTTCATGAGGCTCTAATAAATCCCCTACTTCATCTGCTTCTGGAACGAACTTAAACCTCAGATGTGTATCAAACAGTAACGGAGGGCTCACAGAAAATATGGTATAATTTCGAGGGTACTCGATGTTAAGCTTTCTGACTGCAATAAATAGCCTTCTAATAAATAGGAGACAATACTAGCTGTTAGTGGAAATCACAGTGTTCGACAGTCTTCCCTGAAGTAGCAACCTAAACCAGCTGCTGGAAGTAACAGTGTTCGTGGTGGCGGCAGGCAGAGACAGCTTACCAAATCCTAAGTAAATGCTACTGATTAATCTCTAGAATCCATATTGAATACTACAATGGATCAACTGAAAAGTAAAAGGGCTGTAACTGCCAACTCCTAGTGGCTATAATCTATCGACTACCTCATCATAACCCTCAGAAAATAGAGAAATAGACTGTTTCCGCAGTACAAAGCACCTGCTGAAAAGTTCTTTACTGAGCAATCACCATTATAATATTCTAGAGCGCCCCCTAGCAAATCCTCTGACCAGATTAGGATAGAGCTTATGCAGGAAATGTACTAATTCTATCGGAATCGCAATGTAATTAGACCTCACTAATAACACATGAGCTGCGGAGAAGCACTACAACTTTTAAAGGATTTAGGAGTGTGTTCTAACCCTATAACCAAACACAAATCCATCTCAATCCTCGACAATAAACTGAGAAGCGTGGGTAAACCCATCAGCCTCAAATAGCTTTTGGATGTTGTAGGCTAACTCCAACGCTATGAAGAGGCATCACTATCGGTATCTAACATCCAATCATTCGTAACTGACATCAGAAACAAACTAGCCTTCCAGAAGACAGTTAACAAACGATATTCCAAGATGTAGGAGACTAAGAGGCCTTCATTGACAAAGTAAAGTCTATAAAAAGAGTCCATCTCATTAAAAACACCCAAGGCCCATGGTAAGAGCCTGCTATTCAACAAGAGGAAACCCCAATACCAATAGATCTACAAAAGCCACTTGGTTTCTCCAGAGTAAAGGAGAAATCTCAACAGCATTGAGGTACCAGAGGAGCAGCACAGAAAGAAAAGACTTCGACATAAACTTAAATACAGGCTATGATTCCAAGCACTTTACAATAATCTAATTAAGTATTTATATTCAAATTGGTTAGTACTAAACATTTATTTCTGATCTAAACAACTAACTCATTATGTAGCTCCTTCAATGATGACTACACAGCTGTAGAGATGAATAAATAGATGTTTTTTACTATTCATTTACGCCCTATTACCACAGAAGGTACCCCTATTTTGGAATAGTCGTAGTCCTCTGGTTTAGGTCCGACTATGGCTATTTCTTAGTGTTTGGAAGAGCCCCGAAAAATCGTCTTAGTGCCTCTACTGGCGATGCTTCCATACACTTTGGAGTAAGCATCTGAATTCACCTAAGTTATTTTCGATAGTTCAGCATGATCTAATTTCTTTACGTCGTGTACATGCATCTTATACTTTATTTAGGCTTGCTGTTATTCTGTGAGTCGAGAGGACCTTGCATTAGGTATTATGACAGATTCGGTGGCCTATATTTCAGGAAGTTAAAAGTCAGGCGGTAAGTTAGATGGTTTATTCAGAATCCTGGACTTTATCTGGCTGAAGGATGACGGCATTTTAACACACTCCTAGTCTTTTTATTCCTCTACGATTTAGCCTTTTTCGCTAATTATCTTGCTAGTACTCATATTAGCTTCTGCTTTTTGGATCATAGAGGAGCTAGGCAGATCCATGGGTAATGCATTCGGACCAATCACTTTCTCGTTGTAAGTTTTTTATATGTTGGTTTGTGGTATTTCACTATTCGGAGGGATGTTGGCTTCCTTATTTTGAGAACTATTTGCCGAACGGTGTAAGCTGGTTGGTTTGATACCTTGACGCTGATGCTTAGATTAGGATTTAGATGTTATACAAGTGGTTCCCATAATGTGATTCTTATGCCAATTATTAATTTAGCCTATTAAACTCCCTTAAATTAAGTGTAATTACAGTTCCATAAATCACATCATCAAAGACATCTATTTGTTCTATTGTAGCACCTTCCCAATCAGCCTAAGAGCCTACGCATTTACCCTTATAGTGTCTCTTTCTACTGACCATTATTTACGAAGATTGTCCACAAATTCAGTGTTTCTTATGTCTAGACATTCGGATACCCTCCACAATAGTTCTAACTCGATATGTCTGTCGAAGTAGAACTTCAAATACTTGAATAGTCTATCTACGTGATGCCGATGCAAGAACGACAAACTCTGTTTTAGTTTGGCAGGAGGAATCTTCTTTAAAAGCTTCAATAGTATCGCTGGTTTGTCTCCCTGCTCTAGACATTCAATAATTTACTATCCGTGCTTCAGATCAGAGTAGTTTGTTTTTTATTAATTGGTTTCCAACTTCTGGTTGGCGTAGTCTTCGATCATCATCTTCTAGTTCCTCTTTTCCTGTTGTTCTGCGAAATAAATCTGTTCGTTAGTCTGTTTCCAAACCCTAAAACCTCCATCAACACCCCCAGCCACAACATAATCACCACTTGAACTCACACAAATACTCTTTATCTCTCCCACACAATCCTCGAAATCCATTAGAAGCTGATAGGTATCTCCATCCCACCATTTGAGATGTCCGTCCTTTCCTCCAGTCCAGAAATAGTGGGTTTTAGGGATAAATTTCACTGCAGTTACTGGTTAGCTGTGAGCGAATATCGACTTTTTGCAGTCTCCGAAATCTAGCCCCCATAATTTGATATCTTTGTCTACACTACCTGTCAGTAGCAACAACTCATCGTCAGATACATCGTAGCTAAGAATAGGCATTTTATGCCCGTAGAGTTTCAAAAATTGTCGGTGAGTGTCAATATAACAGATATGGACATTAGCATCTTGGGTGCATACTATGAATTTCTAAGAGTTTAGGTACGAAGCTTGCATAATTACTTATCCGTATGATTATTGAGACATCGGACTAACAGCTAGTTTCTTTTTTTGGTTGTAACCTATCGCAAAGAAACTCAAAACCGAGTCCTTCCATATCATTAAACCATTATCAGAAACTGCCATTCCCTTACCACCAGTCTAACTCGTTCTTAAAAGCTGCTCTCCCTTATTAAGACTCCATGCGCTAAGCCCTTCCTATCCTAACACTAATAATATCCCTTTATAAACCTGGCAGGAGGTTACAGTCAGTTTCTACTATTATTCGTCCAGTTCTACAGTGTACAGTTGAGTCATATTGGTTATCGACAGTACCCTACATACCTAATAGCTGCGTTGAACTATATAAGGGTGGGAAAGATTGAGCTGATGGGTTATATTGAGACTATTAGTCAGTTGAGTGTCATTAGTCAGCTAGTGGATGTCTCTGCCATCGTTAACGTATATTCTTTTGTGAGTATGAAGCATATTGAAGGGCTTGTAAGGTAGAGTCTTACTTCTAAGGTACTTTAAACGGGCATCTTCCTCCATAATCTCCATAGCGTGTTCAATTGGTTACTATTATTCGATAGTCTGCGCCTAGGTCTTTCCTTTCTTTCTCTTAATGAGTCTTTTCTTTCTTTTTTAGAACTATCTCCCATCCAAAACCACGTAGGTTTCAATCTGTTTATCAGTGTTCAACAGGTTTAGCTCTCCAGAGTCCAGTTCGATTTGAAGGGGCTTAGCGAACGTATTTCTTTTCGCTTTTCCTGCTACTGATAGGTACCTCGTTAGCTTGGTTTATTAGGACTTAAAAGGTTCTATCTTCACTATAAGAATCTCCTATCTGTTCGTTCCAACGTATAATAGTGATGTTACACTGTCTAGTGCACTACAGCAGACCTCTGTCGCCATACTCGAAAGCACATCCAATAATTATCTCGTATTTAGTGACCACAGTTTAATAAATCCATCACGCCCAGCTGTTACTATGACTGATTATGTTAGGCAGGTGATTGGGTTGTACAACTCCAAAAGCTCTACTGAAGTGATGGGACTTTTATGAGCTTATTTAATCACCAAAGATTCCTCCGAAAGTAGATCCCAAATGACTATTCTACAGTCTCCTCCAACACTCACTAGGATAGTCTGATCTTCATTAGTCCTCAACCCAGTAATAGCTGCCTTATGTTGGTCCAAACTCACCACAAACTCCAGCGTATTACAGTCCCAGGCAACTATCTCTCCGTCCTAGAACCCAGCATAAAGTCTATCTCCGAATATCCCTACATACCTTACAATAGAATGCTTATCCTGACGTTGGAGGTAGTCCATTACCTCCCCAGTTTTACTCTTCACAACAGATACATACTGATTGACTCCACAGAAGAGCCTTGACGAGGGAGAATGGTAGGCGAAGTTGGATTGAGAGCTGCTGACCTGCCCCACATTTTTGGAGAAGGCGTAGCTGAAGTATGTCTTTACCATGACAATATATTGAGTATTGTTGAACTAAGTTTTATACCAAAATACCCTACTCTAGGCATCTCATAATTCTGATGATTTATTAGGAGAGCATGGTCTACTCAGTCAGTATTAGAGAGTAAGACTTTTATTAATTCAAAGTCTCATAATAGAAAATTAGAAGCTAAAATAAATTCAACGATCATTAAACATCAAGTGGGTATCCACCAATATTATTCAGTGCCCCATCTTCAGTTGTAGTAACACTAACACAATTATTATCCTGTCCCAGCCCTCCTTAACCTTGGTGCTGTTCTTCCCAACCCTCCCATAAAGGTCCTAAGTGTTTATAGATATGGTGAAGTATACACTGATAAGCAACAGTTATTAATTTTTTAAAAATAAAAGAGGCGTTCAACAACTCTAATGTTGAAAGTGAGAGCCATTCCAACTACACAAACTACCCACTCTTTGAGAGTAAGCCCCCCTTATTAATTGAGGTGTTTCATTTAAGCGTAGAGATTTGAATACATATTCTACAGTCCGTAGATCTTAAACTTCAAAATTGTGGGCTGCTTATCCCCCATTTAGGTTGAAGGTGTAGTGAATGTAGAGATGGTATGGCTTAATAAATAAGATGAGTCTGAGTATTGGAGTCAACTATCATGAAAGAGCGTGTCAGGCTTCTTCTGTGTCTGTGCGGTCAGTAGCTCCTTGATTCGTTCTGTAGGCAATTCCTCGTTACTGATCGATAACATTTATAGGGCCTGCTTTTTAGTAACGAACCTCCCTTTCACTCGAATTCTTTGATCAGCCACTTTCTTCCTACAGAAGTAGGAGACCTTTTTCGAGAATATTCTTCGTTATCTTTTCTCCTTATATCGTTGGAGTTTCACCTGCCTTTCCTAATAGGTGATAGTCCCAACGTAGGTGTGGGCACGTTGAGGCTGACGCACCGGTTAGCGAGAAACTTCTAGCGATCTCTAATGGGTGTAAGGCTTTGGGGTTGTTTCGACGCAGTATGCGAAAGGCTAAGAACTTTCTATAACAGCTGAAAGTAGTCGATCTGATGAAGACTCTTCGATTTTTATAACTGAACAAGGAGTTGTCCCTAGCTTAGTTTGGCTGCTTACAGCCTCCATTGGTGAGGGCTCCAGCGTAGGGTTTGAGGATAGCTGCTGCATTTCCAGCTGATCTCGATAGTAGCCAGGGAGAGGAGGAGCCAGGAACTGTCTGGGATCGTAGCCCTGGTAGATGTTAGCAGCCTGTTGAAGGTGATAGGCGAAGTAAGGGTTCTTTTCGGCGTGCATAAGGGCATCCATGTAAGGCATCGAAGATAATTGAGCATAACGATGGTTGATACAGAGGCCAAGGAGGTACTGGTTGGCCAGGGAGCGCCTTTCTATGATGTCTGAGAGACTCTGGAAGTGTTGTTTGGATTCTGTGAAGGCATCCTGCGAGCTGTACTGTCCCAACAATTTGTGGTCCATACGATGATAGATGATAATTGAATGGATAATCAGAATGAGGCTTTTAATTTAATATTGACCACCAAAATTAATTAAGACCACTACCTCAAATATAAATTAACTAACTCACATTGCGTCATTTCTGCTGACACAATCCCTGAATTTTTCTTTCTTTAAATTATAACTCTCATAGTTAATATTTATCTAATTAAATCACAACAATGGAGATATTTGATTATCGCCTTAACTAAACTAAACAGCCTTAAATTTACACCGAAACGCTATCGAAGACGAATAGACTGCTACCCTCTTCGCCCGAATATATTCTTTCTTCATTTCTACTTTATTTGCTAATACTGTGATGTTTATAGCCTTATAAGTGTTAGAAGATAGAGGAATGAATTTATTTGTAGAGAATTAAATCGTTAAATATTAATAGATTTGAAAAATGCAAAAAAGGGAAGAGGATAGAATGGGCAGCCCCTCAGAATCCACCAGTGATCCCGTCATCATAGAGGAGCCTGGACAGCGCTCAGATCAACCCATAAAAAAATACACCAAAGGCAAGATGCTTGGAAGGGTAATTCCGTCTTCATTCAGGGTGGTTTCGCCAAGTGCTATGAGTTTACCTCCCTCGACACTAAAACCGTCTATGCAGCCAAGATCATTCAGAAGTCCACCTTAACCCGTTCCAAAGCAAAAGAAAAAGTAACTTCGCGCTTACCTAGCTCTCCTCATAGATTAAGATTCACAAGGGACTTAAGCACCAGTACGTTGTAGATTTTAAGCACGTCTTCGAGGACCATGAGTACGTGTACATTCTGTTGGAATTATGCCCCAACCAGACTCTGAATGAGCTCATTAAAAGAAGGAAGCGTCTGACGGAAATTTAATCTCAGTGCTACCTCTACCAGATAGCCCAGGCCCTAAAATATATGCACGACAACTGTGTAATTCACAGAGATTTGAAGTTGGGCAATCTATTCCTTTCAGACAAACTCGAAATTAAAATAGGAGATTTCGGTTTAGCTGCAAAACTCTAGAGAAGAACTGAGAGAAGGTTCACAATGTGTGGTACACCCAACTATATCGCTCCTGAGATATTGGACAGTAAAACTTTAGTTACACAGATAAAAGTGGGCATTCGTTTGAAGTGGATATTTGGAGCTTCGGTGTTATTGCCTATGCACTTCTCATAGGTAGACCTCCCTTCGAGACGACAGAAGTGAAGACCACCTACGCCAGAATTAGAGCAGTTAACTATAGTTTTCCCGATTCGATACCGATTAGCCGAGCAGCTAAAAACTTTATTTCCAAAATGCTGCAGCTCTAACCCTCCAGAAGGCTTACCCTCGACTAAATTCTCAATCATGAGTTCTTCACTACTAATCCAATAGCCAAAACCCTTCCATTGTCTTGTTTAGCCTGTCCACCCAACTCTAACTTCCTCAAAAGGCTCCAAATTAAAGATCCCAGCTAGAGGAAACCCTAGACTGATACTATCAACGTTTCTAAGGGAACTTAGATTGCAGCTAATACTGATCGAGCCTTATCTTTGAATAGAGATCGAATGTATAATCGTACCAATAACTAGCAACTCAATAGTAGGTAAATCGCAGGGTTTACCAGGGCCAGCACATAACATATTGCTGAGCCTCAGAGGGCTGCATCGACTGCTGCCTTAGTTAGCCACAAATACCTTACCAAAAAGGTGAGTAAGTAGGAACCACCAGCAGTAGTGAAAGGTCCCTAGATCTGGGTAACCCACTTTTAGTAAAACTAAAAGTTTGGTATGTGCTACCTGCTCAATTCTAACAGTACTGGCATGAACTTCAACGATTCAACCTGCTTAGTCAGTAACTGTGCCTTCTCTAAGATCAAATACTTCGAACTAAGTAACCGTACCTAGATGGCTCCTCTTATCCTTGATATAGCCAATAACTAACCTGCAATAGCTAAGAAAATGAAGATTATCCTCCACTTTAACAAAATTCTCAGGAGTAAAAGAGATAATGATTAGGCGAAAATGTCCAACTAACAACGCTTTAAGGCATAGCGACTCAAATACAAAAAGTAAAGCCCTTAGACAGCTATGACAGTGTACGTTCGAAAATACCTGAAAGCCTCCAAGGCTATGATATTCTGGATGAGCAACAAAGATATCCAGGTTATCTTCCCCGACTCTTCCGAGATACTGCTTCGGAATTAACAGGCAGTATACGTCAACAAGTTTTCCTAAAGAAAATACTTCCTAACTACTACCCTCTAGTCAATGCCCTAGTAAATCCAAAAAAGAATGAGGTACGTATAGAGTATCCAAAAGACATCCCGGTAGAAGCCTAGAGCCAGCAACAGCCATTCCAGTCATAACGACTAGAACATAAGACCAAGGCCTAGTTCCTCCGACAACATAAAATAGAAGTCTAAATAAAAGAAGTAGCTACCCAGAAACCCTTCCTCAATCAGAATCGCCACTAACACCTGGCATACTGATCGCAACCATTGATATGAATTAAACTTTATTTTAGTCATGGAATCAAAGTGCATGTTTTGAATTTACCTCCACATTTAAAGCTGTATAGGCTGCGACCACACTGTATTTTGATTGACTCTGCCAGTGCAACGTCTTTCTTCATCTAGACGAGAGTGCCGAATTTGGAATCGAGATCTTTTATGACGAACCTATTATTCTGTAACACTATCTACGAGTGAACTCTCGACACAGAGATATCATCCAATATGATGTCTGACTGGTGGCCTCTACCTAATTTGACTGGTCTTCCCTCCTCAGGTGCTATAATAAATATGGATTTAGTTAGTTTTTAGGGTTATTCACCTACCTACCGTTTCTTATCGAGTATCCCCTCCACCATAATATAAGGCTTATTAGGTTTTTATAACGTCATCAGCTCGATACTGCCTCCAGTATTCTGGTTGTACACTGCCAGTGGGAATGGCGCCTTACAAATCTAACACTCAAATTTAGTAAAGTTGTACACAGTAGCCACACCCTTAGCCTATTTCTTAACTTTACTGTCTATCCAAATTTTAAGACAATCGATATGGACGAACTCACAAGAGCCACTACACTTGCAGGCTGACACTAAAAAGTTGGTGTCTGTGTGCTATTCAGATAAGCATATTCTGCAGGTACCCACCAAACTCTTATCGACTTCCAGTACGTTTAGTCCTGCTAGCGCTTGGTAGTCCAGTTTTTTGTCTATTTTTACCCCTGTTTTCAACTCAACTACAGTCAGACATAACCTTCCCAACCGAATAACATCTCCAGGTCCAAGTGAATGCCCAGAAGTTCCATCTTTGCATTTGAGTGTTTTGATATTGAGGAAGGAAGAGTTGTAGGCTTGCTATCTGAGTCTGGCTACTGGCTAGGGAGCACTAACCCAATACTCTTTCTTAATAACACTCTTACCATCGCTCCCTCTATTGTCTTTCTTGATGTAGATTGATGCCATAAACTCATAGTCGTCTGGAGGTAGTATTCCCTTCATAGCCTCCTCAACAGTCACCATACACGTCTCAGAGCCTACATAAATCTTGGAGTACTGATCCAGTTCCTGTATATTTTGCATGCACCAGTAATGTTAAACCGTTTGGTGGTGAAGTTATTTAGGTTGCTTTCGTAGTCGAACAGTCCGTATGACTCACTCTTCCAGGTGTCCACTACCATCCTTATTCTACATCGAAATGAGGGTTACCCTGTATCTGGTTCGGTTGGCGCATTCTTTCGCATTTGATATTCCAATTCGATATATATTGACTCTGCTATTCGCCTTATAATACTCAGAGCACTTTTATAATATAGAAATCAGTGGAATCAGATGATCAATGTGAGTGGCAGCTAAAAATACCTGACTGAGGATTAGCTGAGGTAGGTTAAGAAGGCTTTTCAGATATTCGATCAGGATGACTCAGGCTCCATCACAACCCAATAGCTGGATAATATACTGAAGTCTCTCGGTCAGTACCTAGACAAGGATGAGCTTGAGTAGTTGGTGGAGAGTATTGATATCGATAAGAATGGCCTTATTGAGTTTAGCGAGTTTCTGATGATTGTCTCTCAGTAAATTCTGTGTCAATGAAGGAAACTACTGGAAAATCGATCCCAAACCATATACATCGAAGTATTTAGGCTGCTTGATTTCGATGGAGACGGACTAATAAAAGAGGAGGAGTTAGAAAAGGCTCTCAAGTACACCAAAGGAACCCTGACTAAAGACTAAATCAAGGACATAATGGACTATGCCTGTACCTAGCACGACGGTATTACCCTCGACGCATTTCTTCGCCTAATGTTGAGGAGATTTTGATCTCTAATTCTGTATTGTATATTATAATATGAACGAGCATTTCATAGCGAGTCTTAACAGCCGACTGCAGCAACTATCAATAAAATAGCCAGAGTAAAGCTAAACCTAGCAGTATCAGCCCAGCGACGCAGACAGCTGCGGCTATGAAATAGCTCTTCCTCTTGCCTAGGACGGAAAGATTAAGGAGAAAGATCAATCTCTGCAGCTTACAGACTTCGTAATAGGGCCAACACTGGGTACAGGTAGTTACGGGAGAGTGCGCCAGGTGAGAATGAAGACCAAACCTAAATAGGTGTACGCTCTAAAGATGCTGAAGAAGATTGAAATACTGAAACGTAACCAACTGGAGCACTTAATGAACTAAAAGTAAATACTTAACTCTGTTAACAACAGCTTTATTATTAAGTTGAAGGGGACGTTCCAGGATGAGCATTTTGTGTACATGCTGTTGGAGTATGTGTGTGGTGGGGAGTTGTTTGGAAGGTTGAGGAAAGAGGGCAGGTTCTCTAATGATGTGGCTCTCTTCTACATAGCTGAGATTATTATTGCGTTGAGCTATCTGCATGATAATGGAATTGCTTATAGAGATTTGAAGCCTTAAAACATACTGATTGACCGTTAAGGTAGTTACAGTGTAAAGTAGGTCATGTAAGACTCACAGATTTTGGATTCGCTAAGAGGTTGCCGAAGGATAGAACTAACAGTATATGTGGTACACCTTAATACCTAGCTCCCTAGATAATAGAATGCAGCAAAAATAAACAGCATGACCCTACCAAACACTATGGGAAGAGTGCTGATTGGTGGGCTCTAGGCATTTTACTCTATTAGATGGTAGCAGGGTACCCACCCTTTTTCGATGTGGAGACTGACAAAATAATCAACAAGATATCCGAAGGAGTCATCTAATTTCCAAAGTTCTTATCCTCCACACTGAAAGATCTCATAAGAAAATTGTTAAATCCAGATCCTTCGTTAAGACTGGGGGCTAAAGACAACGGAAGATCCATCCTAAACCATAGATGGTTCAGAGGAGTAGATTGGCAGCAGGTAAGAGATAGAAGAATACCAGCTCCCTGGATACCCTTGTTAAAGGGCTAGGACGACCTATCAAACTTTTAGAAGTACCCTGACTCTGTTTCGGAGCCTCGTCCTGTGCCTCCCGAATACTAGATAAAGTTTTAGGATTTTTGATTAGTACATTTATTCTATTCCCCACCAATCAAACTCCTTAATTCTCTCCATTAGCCTTAATGTATCCTGTAATTACTAGACAGACATTAGAGTTTACCGGTTAAACAAGGATTATAGTTCTTAAACTTGCCCATTTATCATGCAAAAAAGGTTAGACTCAGCCAGTAGATTCGAATAAGACCCTCGTGATGCCCAGATCGCCAGTCTTAAAGCCTAGCTGTTCTAGCTGCGCCACGTAGTCAAATAATACTCTAATCTCAATTCCCAGTTAGAGAGCCTCTAAGCTAAATACGACATGCTGCTATAATAGAGAGACCGCAGCTAAAAAGACCAGAAGTACTCCACCCTTAACTCAGAGTGAAGTCATAAATAGACTAGACATCATTATAGAAGCTAAAGAAGTAACTCTAGATTTTGAATGTAAAATTGGGTGAGGCGACAGCTTAACAGTAGTAGCTATCGAAGGATAATTCGGCTCTTCGGAAGATGGCTGATACCAAACATCGCTAAATCCAAACAATGAAGAAGGATAACTTGACTAATAGCAACAAACTAGATAAAAAGCGTTCGGAACTGAATGGAAAATTTGCTATCATCAAATCAATGAGAGATTAAAACAGTACCTTGGAGGAAGATTTGATGAATTTGAGGCAGCTGGTTTAGCAGGGAACTCTCAAAACCAAACAACTGGATAGGGAGACTAGGGCGAAGGAGACTGAGGTTAATAGGCTGGAAGGAAGGATTTTGAATACTAATGGGAGGGCTGGGGAAATTAGCGATCAACTCATACTCCACAACGACTAAATTAAGAAATCTACTTCTAGGTTGAGTACACTAGAAGAGACTTTCGATTAGATGGCCCAATAGCTCAAAAACCTTGAGTAGGAAGGTATTAAAAAGAGGTAGATCCTCCAGCAAACCAAACTCTAATACTAGGCTGAGGTCTAAAAGAACAGGCAGTTGTGTATCCGTTTAACCAAACTCTAAGCTGAAGTAAAGCACAAATAGCGCTAAATATAGGACCTAATGAAGAAGCAGAAGGTGTAACTAGCGTACCACCAGAAACAGCAGAGCCTAAACTAGCACCTGAACAACAACTTAGACCACAACATCTAAGCCATCTCCTAATACTAGAGCATCAACAAATAGGTAACTCATACCCTATGCAGCTCATCAACTAAATCAAGTCTTACTGCAAGACTGACGAGAAAGTCCGTTAGATTCTGGACCGTTCCAGCAGAATGTAGGATGTCATTGGACGAGTAAACCGTAAACTCCGGGACACTTCCAGCCCCATCATGCATATACTAAAGCCCTGACGATTGTCTACTCTAACGATATTATATATGCTGATATAGATATTCCAACTGTACCTGCCAGCCATCATGGGCTGCAAGTATCTATTCAAATAGTAAAAGCAGAATATCGAACAGCTGCTCAAGTTCCTAGTCATCAACTCTTGTCTCTGGGTAATCAATCACATCCTCTCCAGTATTATCCAACCGTAAGACAGTATTTACTTAGGCTCTTTTTGGAGGTGCTCCTGATAGTCCCGTATGTGTTCCTCAGCATCTATCACTACACTAATGCGGGGGATCTTTATGATCTCATAGTTATGCCGACAGCGGAGGCTATTAGGGATCTGATTATACTGCATATTCACAAATGGCCGTCTAAAATCAAAATGTACTTCGATCCTGATAACCTCTTCCTCATTAAGGATAAGGAGAGATGAATGGCCATGCAATATTGATAGGTCTACGAATTAGTTTAAATGCATACGTTTAGTTTAACATTAGACATTCCATAACAGTATTTAAGCGCACCAGTATTCATCAATCTATCTAACACTCTATATCATATCGATTCATATCATAGAGCTTGTATCACACATACTAATTATCACAGCTTTATCACCTTCTCATTGTAAAACCCTTTCTCCTAGTCAAAAGGCCCTACTACTCCTATCCTTAGCTCATTAAATGTTATCTGTGCATTCAGCTTCTGGAATGTCTTCAGATAGTCTATTGCATCCACTAAGTCTTCCCCTTGGGTCTTTAGTATCGAAATGTGAGGGTTAACCATCTGGTAGGTTTGAGTCTGCATAAATCAACTTATTACTGACTTTTAGAACCGAACTCTATCAGTGTTATCAGTTTCCTTTAGTAGCTACTTCCCCAAAGCCTTCCCCATCAAGGTATCCAACAGATTATCCAACCCATCCACCTTCAAGTAAATCTGCTTGGCGTATCTATCCTTCTTCCCTATGATGCCTAGCCCATTTATTGTTAATTTACGCTTTTTAGGATCTTTCAGACCCTTCTGCTCTTTCAATATCGACTACCAGACAATAATATCCTACTCACTTTTGGCTGTAAACTTTACTATCGTTAAATGCAGGTACTCCAAGGGCAGTAACTCCTATTTTACAGTAGGTTTAAGCACATTCTTGTACATATCAGATAGCTATTCCTGAAGCGGAATGTATACAAAGTGGGTGGGGCCTTCCTTCACAAGAGGAGGCCGCTTCCTCAAAGGAACTGCAACTGGTATTACGCTAGGTTGGACAGCTTCAACATTCTGCTTTGTTTATTATTTGGCAACCTCCTTAGACTAATCCACATCAGCTGGGAATTTCTTCTTGATGCCGCAGGTAAGCTTCCCATCCATTTGCTTCAACTCCTCCGTTGTGTAGAACTTCCTTTGTTTGTGCTTCCCCGGTACCTTGGGTATCTTCGTCTCAAAATACTTCTCACAATCAAACAGGTGATGTACAGGCACCCTAAATTGTTTGTCCTCTATCTTGTACATCTCTATCGTAATGTCCGTTTATTTCTTCTTATCTCCCTTCTTCTTAATTTCGCTGACTTCCTCCTCCATAATCTTTGATAAATATAAGTGAACTAACTCCAACCCAATATATTCTGTTGGATGACAATAAGTTTAATACACTGCCTCTTGTATATTTTATTAACTTTAATACAACATGTCAGTTATAGCTGGTAACATTGGCGTCGCCTTCTTCTATACCATTCTACTGGCTCTCACTGCTTACGTATGTAAACTGGCCTTCAGAACCAAATAATCCATTGGCTCGCCCACTCTCAGGAACTTCCCTACGCCCACCAACATATACTGCACACTCTGGAAGTACATGCTCTTCAGATATACACTAATAGCTACCTTTGGAGATGATAAGAAGTACCTATTGATGCAGTTGTTGGCCATCCCACTATACTCTACTGCCACCCTGAGAATTAATAAGATTACTCTGTGGGAGATGGCACTCATACCTGTTGCTTTGGTTATTGGAGCCTTCTGTAATGAGTATTGGGCGATGAAACCAACTGAACTAACGATGAAGAGGAAGATTGTCAAAGCGGATAGTGTTATGACTCCCTAATCAATCCTTAGAGTATCCCTGGTGGGACTATTCTCCATGCTGCAGGTTATTACTATCGGAAGGATAGCACAGTCAGTGAGTAACCTAGGTGAGCTAAATATCGCCTCAACAGTAATATGCCTATTATGCGATCAACTAGTATTTAGGCCATTTACCATCTGTATATTCCTCTTAGGTTTGAGGATACTAGCCTCGAGAGGTAACGATCTAACAGACTACTACCCTATTGAACATATGCTGATAAGTGAGTATCTGAGGGCTGGCCTCTAACAGAAAGTAATCCCCGAGATATCTGCATCCTCTCCCAAAAAGCAGTAGTTATCTCCTTCTAAAGTGCCCAAAGCCAGCAACAGTTCCAGATTCCAGTCCTAATCGAACACTCTCTGCGAAATGATGAAACAGAAATAGCCTGAAGTGGACGATAGCAACACTGACCGAAAGAACAAATCCCCTCCCATCTAAACAATTTGTCTCGATAACAGGTAGATATTCAATCAGCTCATTATCGAGTAGAGCCTACAGAGTTAGAAACCCAGCAAACCTCGGTACTCCTAAAATAGCTAGGAATTCTTATTCGTTGATGCAACCAACAAAGAGAATCTATAGGCTACAATAAAGAGGGATCGAGGGGAGCATAACGACGACCTGTACCTGGCTGAGAACTACTACCCCTCCAAACACTAGCAAACTCTACCGATCACTATCACTTTATCACCAATACGACAGAGGAAGCCTATGAGAAATAAGAAACGTGTCAATAGAGTGCTGGTTCTTACTGGAGACTCGCCCTACCTCTAGTATCTGCCGGATATGCTGAAAAAGCAGTAGAGCTAGAATAAACTCAGGTGTCAGAATAAGTTGCAGACCATAGCTAACGCCAAAAGCGACCTTATTGGAAGCCATCTCAAAGATATCCGTCGATGATGAATGCTTATTTTAGTTTATCTACGCTTATTGATTAAAGTTTGGACATTCTATCAATATCTGTAAATCTCTGTCGTTCCTGGCATCCTCTGATGGTAGTATCCAGCACTATTTAACGCACTAGGAGTATTTCTTGTACGAATGACAGGCGTCATGACAAACTATCCATACGGTGGCCCCTAAAGATAGCCTAACTTTGGCTAAAACGACGGTGTGTAGGTGCAGTTGCCCATCCAACTCCCCAGTTATAACAATTATAGCTGTTTGAGTAGTGCCTTAAACCGATTCTAATAAAGTTATTCTATTTCTATATTTTCGCTATCCCAGGATAATGTTTCGATCGATACCAGTGGTGAACAAGCTCTGCTTCGACAAATAACTAAAACGGTCGTGGGAGATACACGAAAAGAAACTCAAAACTCTCAAATCTCAAATCAATAAGACACCACCGCAATAGTTCCGATTCCTTAACACCCGTCCCAAAAGAGAATAGCTCGCCGAACTTAGAAACATCTAAATTACAAGGTAAAACAGGATGCTCCTTACCAAAATCAGTCACATCTCCAACGAAGGTACACCTGGTTGAACTCAGGGGATCTCAAGAAGTTACTAAGAAGAGCCAAATCTATAGAGCCTGCAGGAATGAAGAAAACCCTAAATGAGCCTTTTCGGAAGAGAGAGCTGGTGAAGATTGTGGAGGAGAACCAGGATATGCTGCGTAGAATCCAGGAAAGGAAGAGTTGCTATAATAACCGCAGAATGCAGAAGCAAAGGGAGGCGATCGAAAAGAACATCCATCTGATCTCCGAGTTTCCTTACAAGAACTTCAAAAAGAACAAAACGCAGGTGAATGTACCCCTTTCCATATTCAGCTCTGGATGACTAACGCCAGCCACTTTACAGACGACAAGAGCCAAACTTTAGTGAAGAACGAAGACAACACCATCAACTGCAAGCAGGTTGAACTGCCGAAGAGCACTGAGCGAACCAAGAAGATAAACTTCTTCACTGAGAAGACCATCCAACTAAATGGTTCATTCTATCACGTTACCACTGAACTCTCCAACCATCTATTCAGTATACAGCTGGAGAACTTGGAGGTGCTCAACTAGAAGTTTTGTCTGCAGCTTCCATAGGGCGAAGCTCGCAAGTTCCTGAGAGTGTACTACCAGGACAGTCTGGATAAGATGCTGGATAACCTGGTGATCGACTAGAAGGACCAATCCTGCTACCTCAAATACCAAGTCAAGAACCTTTCCTAGGAGAAAACCCTCCCCAGCATCAACAACAGCAACGATGCTAACGTGTCCAACCACTCCGAACTCCAGAAGATAGTATCCCACTCCAAGAACACCACCATCGCCTCAGGACAGCTACCGTCTCATTCTTAAGAACTTCCTCGCTGATCAACTACAATTTAAATTGCTTAAATTATAACTATGAGTGGGTAGGAGGTCAACGCTAAATCCCCACAGCCGAACAACGTCTCCTAGGAGAAGGAGAGCAGCTCAGGCACGACGTCTAACAGCGAACAGCTCTATGGAAAGATCAACGCTAAGCTGGATTCGTTGTTGACTTCAGCCAACCAATTCCTAGAGTTCCTCAACACTAAAAAGACCAGGTAGCGCCACCAGTAACCTAGGAGCGTTAAGAAGCGTAAACGAAGGCAATAGGAAGAGATGGACGTCGATGAGGGTAGCCAGGCTCACTACCTGAGCAGCCAGCCTTCACTGCTGGATAGAGGCGGGAAGCTAAAGAGCTATCAAATCGAGGCTCTCCTGCCTTGCGAACTTACTTCCTCTTAAGCATACTGCGCACCAGTGCGTTGCTTCTGTGGTGCCTGCTATGCCCCGCCTCTATCCTCTTGCAGATCTACTCGTGCCGGACCTTCTTCGTTCCAGCCAGCTGCTGCATGAGCCTCCTGCTTAACTTTAAGCAAATTGTTGAACTCTGTGACCTGCTTCTGCTGCTTTATTTACTGGACTCTCCTCTTCTCCACCATTCTTGTTATCAGATGTTGTGCGTTGTTCATAGCTTACGGGTCCTCGCTTATTGATACATGCTTATAGGAGGGCTTGCTTCGGGTTAACTTTACTTCATTATTGAATTTAGTTTAATAATAAAGATTTAATTGCATAGTAAAAGTTAATCTGAAGCCAATCATTCAGCAGTACGGGCAGTTAGAAGGAAACGGACAGGTTGTCCTTAATCATTATCTAGCGAGGGTTCGAATTGAGCAGGCACCGTATTGTATATTTATGTTACAACCGTCATCCAAGATGGCGGCGTATTATGCTGTCCTTCTTTGAAGAAATCAGTCAGGTTACCAGATCCGTGGTCTTTGGAATCCCTCGCTTGTGTTCGCAGCTCCAACACTTGCTTCACTCTTAGTATCTGAGCTTGTTTTAACTCCTGCGAACGTAATAGTTTGCGTTTTACCCGCTATAGTGCTTAATGATATTGCTTGACCAACTGCTACTGCCTGCTCTCTTCAAGGATCAGCTAGTTTATGTGTTGCTCCATTTACAGCCTTTGCGATTCATATTCCAGAATAATTGCTTGCTTCTCTTTTTGCAAAATATCTGATTGATGAGATTACTCCTCAAATCGTGCCAATTCCAGTCGATTTACATTCTACATTAGTATGCCCTCTTTCGTCGACTGATATCGACTCTACTGTTTAAAAGTCTCCTCTTCGGCAGTGTGTTTTTGTCTGAACTCTTCTACAGCCAACTGTAATCTTTAATAGTCTTGATTTTACGACAGTTACCTTTGTGTCTTCTTTTCTTTCTCGATCTAATTTTTCAACATCTAATCTCGTCTGCTTATTTTCAGAGCCCACTCTTGCTTTAGCTGTTTGAGAATAAAATTTTGCCTGTTTTATTACATGACTCGCTTTTGCCTCTGTTACTGTATGACGCGGGTTCGTCTACGAACTTCCAATTCTCGCTCTAACCTCTTCTAATCAATAATGTGACTTTGCCTGAACTCTTCAATCGCACGTTTTCCTCTGCTCTCTTTTAAGATTAATTTTTATCTATGCACTTTCTAGCTCCACCGTTATTTCTCCTTCTGCAGGATCATCACTTATCTCCGCCCTTCAATAATGAGTGCCTAGATTTGCTGCCTGAGGATCCTGTCTTATGCTTGCTCTCTCCATTTTTCGATTTGAGTCTCTTCCGCTTTTATGTGGTTTAGTCTTTAGAAAGATTCTAAAGTCTGTTGTTGCAGAGCCAGTTCTGGCCTCTCCTATTTTATTATAGATATTAATTTGAGCTCTTCGGTTTCTTCCGTCTGTCTCCACTGTTACTTATTTTGTTTTATCTGCTCTTGTATATTATTCTTTCGTTTGCTAGTCTGTAGATTTCTGTTGTTTTTAATATAACTCAGGTTCTAATCTTATATTTCTTCGTAGAGAATCTATTCTCTATTCTCTTCTTAATAAAGACGTTTAAGCTTGCTTTATCTCAGCTTCCACTCTTACATTTCTTCTTCCAAAATCAGTCTTTGTTTATTTTGTTCGATAAGACGTCTTTCCCTACGCTCTTCAAGAGCATACTCATGTCTTCCCAGCTCCAACAACAACTCACCCTATAGCAGGAGCCCTCGCTTTCTTTCTTCCAGTTTATGCGCTTCTATTCTTTACTCCTCAGCTAATGCTCGAAGTTGCATTTCCACGATGCGTTGTTTTGTGATCTGTCGAAGGGCCCTTTCTTCTCTCTCTTCCTCCAGAATCAAGGCGTGTGTTTCCTATTTTATGATCCGCTAGTATCTGCGTTCATCAAGGATCCACTTTCCTTTTCTGTCTTCCTCTTCTTGTATATTCTTTTGTATAGCTAATTCTTGCCGCTCCTCTTTCTGTATCCGTCTTTGTCTACGTTATCTCATCTAAATCTTTCGTCTCTCCTCTTCCTCATTTCTGAACTGTTCCTGTGACTGTTCTGGTCTGTCCTCCTGCATGTCCCTTGAATTCCCTTGTTCCTCAGTCATTTACAAATTATTTTTGCGTACTTCATTTCAGTCTCATTATTTGAAAGCATTTTAATATTTAATTTGAACCCATATTTATTATTATTAAATCAAGTCGGAAAACTGCGAAAACCTTGCCTTTCCTGAAAAATAAGACACTCATAAATGACCAAGAAACACTTACTATTTAGGGCGCTCGCCCTCGTCGGAGACTCTTCACCCCCACTCTCACGAAGAAGTTCATTAAAGTGTCGCCCACCTAATTCTTCAACATAATATCTTTCTAAGTTATTTCCTACGGCGAGAGTACCTTCCTTTATTTCCTCCTCAACTTCCTGGGACTCATCTACGATTTCTTCTTCCTCTTCATCACCAACTCCTACATGAGCAGCGTAATGAGCTACTTCGACATCGTCTGGGCTTGGCGCTTCTACTGGAGACACATAATCAGAAAGTAGCTGACCTATACTCAGAGTTAGGTCAATAACTTCTTTGTGGGGACACCCCATTGACCTGGCACTGCATTACGCCAACGCAAACAAGGTTATCCTCATCAGCACAGCCATAGTTGCTATAATTCGCTGTTACTCAGGAGGTTTATGTTCAAGTAAAAACTCAGCAGCGGCTTCACTAGATCGATGATGCAGCAGTTTTAGTTATACCCATTGTTGATGACGTTCTTCAATGTTGCGATAGTATTCAGTTGAATATAACAACAACAGCAAGTCCTTCATTGAGAAATTTTCATCTACCACACAACCAGAACAGCTTTTCCTTTCCTTTAACATGGCAATCCTCATACACATTTTGGCCCTCTGGTACAAATCTCATCTGAGAACTACATTCAGAAAGACATCAATTCCGTCTTTAGAGAGTTCTTTTACGAGGAGATGAAGGAAGAGCTTTACACGGAGAACAGCTCGAAATTAAACGAGGACTAACGTGACCACGATCCTTATTTCGAAGTCAATCGCAAAGAAGGTAAGTATTGCAGCAGCGGCACGGCCATACTAGAGCCTAACATATCACTCGAGGGCAACAGATAGTGAGTGAAACTCCATAAACTCTGGACAGTTTAGTTTAAAATTAATATATGTCTAGACGACATCTTGTTGTTTATTCTTTCACCCACAATAGCGAAGCACTCGATTTTCATGGTGACCCAATTAGTATTTTATAATTAGTATGACAGACTCTCTCAAAGACAACAAATCTTAGACTTCAAAAGGTCAAACACCGGGCACTTCAATCTCAGAACTTAATGCCAGATCTAAAATGCAAGTTTTCTAATACAACAACCCTTATCAAATAACACTGACCTCGCTGGTGTCATGGCAAAAGCGTGCGTCTTAAATGAATCTCGTTGTTTATTAAGGAATACCAAGTTTAGAACAAATCGCTCAGATCTCGAATGTTCTGAATGACTTGGAAGGGTTCATAATCAACTGTAAAATGACTATTATGCAGGGAAATTCTTTGATCAGAGACCTTGCCGTTTCTTTAGCAAAACTGTTGGAAAGTACTCTTATAACCTATTGCAAGCAGACTCGTGGTCAGGCACAGTCTATCTGGCCAGAATGTGCAGTTTGAAGCGTTTGTTTATCGACTTTTCTGATCTCAATGGTTGCTGCATTGGGGAATCAGGAGCAGCTGACCTGTCAAGGCTGGCTAATTTAGAATATCTTAGTCTTTGTAACTGGCATGTGATTCAGGCAGCCATAACATCGGCGTTGCGGGATCCATGCACATTTCGAAGCTACGGAAACTCAAATATCTCAATATAAGTTTCAACTAAGTCGCAGATGAAGGCGCTGCATACATAAGCCTGATGGACCTGTAGTGTCTAATAATCAGTAAATTCAACTACTAAATAAGGCTCTAATAATCTTACTTAGCAAGGGGCTTTCCACATTTCAAAGATGGCACATTTAAAGTCGCTCTAAATATGTATTGTATACTTTACGATAGGCTACAATCCTCTAGGACCTTTCGGAGCATTCTACATCTCCAAGACTCCTAATCTAACCAAATTAAAAATACGTATGTTTGAAACTAGCTCAGAGCGAAGCGAGATTGAGAACTAGGGAGTAACTCATTTATCCTGCTTAGACAAGCTTAGATCACTTTAACTAAGTATCAGTTGCTTAAAGCAGATTCTAACAGAATTACTTCTATTCGTCTGGCTGCTTTCCGAACTCACACTGAGTTACAACAACTAACAATATGTAAAAAAGCAGTTACATAGCTGAAAACAAGATTTTAGACTCTGGATTGTGCGCAATCTCGCGAATCAAAGGCCTAAAAATATTACAACTGTGTAAGTTATGGCAAACTCAGCCAAATGCTCAATCACTGCCAAGGGAGTGAAAGCCCTAGTTATGCTCACTTGCTTACAGTCACTAAATTTGGGTAAAATCTCACGAAACTCAGACTAAAATACTATCGGAGATGAAGGAGCTATTGCCATAGCAGACCTAGAATGGCTTTAGCACCTCCGTGTTTGTATTTATCTCCTTAGTTAGTATCTTGCGGCATAACCGATGTCGGAGCCGAGCACTTTAGCCGACTTGTGAACCTCATAAGCTTATTCCTCAACTTAATCACTCAGGAGTGCAGACTCAGATTACAAAGCGTTTTGCCTGAGACTTAGATTAAACAACTTTGATTTCAGAAGTACATACAAAGATTTCGTTTAATAATGATTTTGGCTCCACTATCCATCTCGCTGCACTACGAGCTGCTGCTCTTCGAACACAGCTTTGCGCACTCCAGGAAGTACCAGACCTACGACCTGGTCGACGATTATTATCTCACCAAGGGCTTAGTGTATCCGACGACCAAGCGCTTCGCTTTCAATATGGGGAACACACTGGCGGAGTGCGATTTCGACTTCGACGAGGTGTTGCACCAGGCACTCCTCAGCTGCAAGGTATTTCTGGTCTCCGAACTCGGCAGACACTGGGCCGAAACCAGCCTGCTTGTTAACCCCGTCTTTATGACTGAGAACCGCATCAGTTTCGAGCTACTAGAGACGCCCGTAAGAGGACGTACGAACCAGTCAAAAAGGACCTCAAGGAAGACGACTTGATAGATGTACTC
This sequence comes from Hydropsyche betteni, assembly GCA_028571205.2. Taxonomy (NCBI): domain Eukaryota; kingdom Metazoa; phylum Arthropoda; class Insecta; order Trichoptera; family Hydropsychidae; genus Hydropsyche; species Hydropsyche betteni. The sequence continues at coordinate 6,570 of JAOXNN020124419.1, read as the reverse complement.
AGGAAATTCCTCAGCAGCACTGCCAACGGACAGGTGGCAACCGGTGCCTCGGTTGAGTTTACACTGGGGTCAGCCAAGTCCAGCCTCTGCGACATCACCAAGAAGGTCGCGTCGCTTCTGCAAAGTAGGCAGATACTGATGTCTACTGGTGTTCAACCGCTACAAGTTCTCGGAGGACTCCCTCGAGATCATTCAGATACTGAACAGTCTCCTGAGAGGTTGCAGACCCTCTAATTGGTTACTAGCAAAATAATAATTTATTCACAAATCTCTTTGCAGTTGAATGTTTTCACCCACAATGTTAAGTACTCCGTTTAAATGTGAACCCCCAATTTGTCTCGAATAATTAGTTATGTAAAGCACTCCGAAAAGTAACAGATCTTAGGTTGCTAAAGACCAAAGGCTCAACAATTAAATCTCAGGATTTAATACCGAAAGCAAAAAACAAAATTTTCACTATGATAAGGCGAGTTCGATATCGCTGGTTTCATTGACTTAGATACAAAAACGATGGCCTTAAATGGACGTAGCTATTGATGAAGGAATACCGAGTTTGCAACAAATGGCTGAGATCTCTACTGTTCTCCATGATTTGTAAGGGTTAACAATCAACTGTAAAACTACTATTATACCAGGGAACCTTGTTTCTATTGATTAGAGACCTTTACTAACCGTTAGATATGACCACAATAACCCACCTGACAGAGAATGGTGGGGCACAGTCTACCTAGCCAGAATGAGTAGGTTGAAACGTCTGGTTATCCACTTTCCTCAGTCAAACCGTTACTTTATTGGGGAACTAGGAGCAGCTGATCTATCTCGGCTAGTCAATTTAGAATGGCTAAGCTTATGTAACTGACACACGACGCAGGCAGCTACAAAATAGGTAATGTGGGAGCGATGCACATTTCGAAACTACGCAATCTCAAAAAGCTCAACATACATTTTAACTAAGTCGGGGATGAGGGCGCTGCACAGATAAGTTCAATGAACCTTTAGTACCTAGTGATCAGTAAGTTTGCCTATTATTTCAGCTTGCAACCGACTTACTCAACGAGGGGCTTGCCACATTTCAAAGATGGCATCTTTAAAACATCTCGAAATATGTATTAAATGTTTTTATTGAAGGCTGCAATAATTTCGGACCATGCGGGGCATTCTACATATCAAAGACACGCAACCTAACATAATTACTGATACGTAAGTTTGAGCTTGTTCAGGGTGGAACGAAATTGGCGATGAGGGAGTCACTCATCTGTCGCGTTTATAAAAACTTGCGACGTTTAATTTGGGTACCCTACTACCTAAAGTAGTTGCAAACAAAATTACTTCCAATCGTCTGACTGCTTTGCAGACTTTGACTTAATTGCGCTATCTCGATATTTGTAACAGACAAATAACACAGCCAGAAACTCTATTTTAGATTCTGGGGTTGAAAAACTTTCACAAATCAAAGGCTTGAAGCTGCTATGGATGTGTAAATTACCTCAGATGTAGCCAACTGCTTAATCACTTCGAAAGGTATCAAAGCTCTCGCCAAACTTACTTCTTTGCTTTCGCTCAATGTGGGTAATGTCTACGAAACTTAGGGTAAAACTCCATCGGAGATGAAGGGGCTCTTACCATAGCAGATCTAATATGGCTTTAGTATCTTTCTGCCAGTACTTCTCTCTTTAGTCAGCAACTTGTCGCATAACGGATGTAGGAGCCGAGCAGTTCAGTCGACTTGTCAACCTCGATAAATTATTTCTCGGTAATGATTAAAAATTCCAGACGATTAGTAAAATGAACAACATAACTCAAAAGTGTCAGCTCGCATTACAAAAGGCTCTGCCTCAGACTAAGCTTCAATTTTGATTTTACAACGAATTGAAATATGGATATGGAAACGGTTGACGAGTTCACCATTTTCACCCTCTGTTGTCGGCTAACCTCACTGACACTCATTTAGAGGCCAGGTCAAGGGGACACGTTTTTACTTCGTCGAGGAGGTGGTTTGGGTTGTACCCAGGTAGCTTGGTGTTGTTTTTATGCTGAAAAATATGCAATTGAAGTTTTTTGCTTAGCGTGGTTAAACCATTCCATATGTCGTTACTAAAAGATAATTTGTGCTTATTACAACCAAGCAAGAGGCTCGACAAAATATCTCAATCCTTGCCAAAAGGCAAAAGAGAAAATTGGCCCTCGACTGGAAAAAAAAACAATACACCTAAAAAGTTCCTCTAATACTTCATTCAACTTATGAAGGTTCTCAAGTATTTTGGGATGGTCCGCAGGAATGAAGAAAACCCTAAATGAGCCTTTCGAAAGAGAGAGCTGGTGAAGATTGTGGAGGAGTCTCATTCTTAAGAACTCCCTCGCTGATCAACTACAATTTAAATTGCTTAAATTATAACTATGAGTGGGTAGGAGGTCAACGCTAAATCCCCACAGCCGAACAACGTCTCCTAGGAGAAGGAGAGCAGCTCAGGCACGACGTCTAACAGCGAACAGCTCTATGGAAAGATCAACGCTAAGCTGGATTCGTTGTTGACTTCAGCCAACCAATTCCTAGAGTTCCTCAACACTAAAAAGACCAGGTAGCGCCACCAGTAACCTAGGAGCGTTAAGAAGCGTAAACGAAGGCAATAGGAAGAGATGGACGTCGATGAGGGTAGCCAGGCTCACTACCTGAGCAGCCAGCCTTCACTGCTGGATAGAGGCGGGAAGCTAAAGAGCTATCAAATGGAGGCTCTTAACTGGATGATTGCTCTGAGAGAGGCTAACCTAAACGGCATTTTAGCAGACGACATGGGGCTGGGTAAGACAATCCAGACAATATCCCTATTCGCTTACCTGGCGCAGTATCAGAAAATTACAGGACCCCACCTAATAGTAGCACCACTAACAACGCTACACAACTGGAAGAATTAATTTGATAAGTGGTTGCCCTCTCTCAACTGTGTGCTGCTGTTCGCTACGGAGAAGGAGCGTAATGAAACATATGAAAAACATATCAAGAAAAGAAATTTCGATGTGTTGGTTACTAGTTTTCAGGGGGTATCCTATTCTATCAAGTGGCTAGTTAAAATCGACTGGAATGTGATGGTGATTGATTAAGCACACAAAATTAAGAACAGCTCCACACTGATCGCTCAATAAATGAGGCTGTACAAAAGCTAGTTCAAACTATTGCTAACTGGTACTCCTCTCAGTAACGATCTACATTAGCTGTGGTCTCTACTCAATTTCATCCTGCCTAATATCTTCCATGATGAGTCACTCTTCGAAGAGATATTCTTCTACATTCAGCAACTAGAAGGAGAGGATAAAATGTATCGGCAGGTGGAGATAGCTGAGAAAGTGCATAGAATCCTCACTCCATTTCTCAAGCGTCGTACTAAGAAGTAGGTGTAGAAATCTCTTCCTCCAAAATACTAAAAAACTCTGTATGTGACTCTCACTCCACTACAGGTTAGTATGTACCGAAACTATATAAAGTTCAAAAACCCTCTGGGGAAGAGTTTAGACATATACAAGAACAATCAAATTCAGATGAGGAAGATCTGTTGCCATCCCTACCTCTTCCCAGGAATATAGGATAGGTCACAGCCTGCTGCTGGAATGCACATTATCAACGCTTCAGGTAAAATGATAGTCCTTGATAAGCTTATCCAGAAACTGCTCAAGGAAGACCATAAAATACTCATATTCAGCCAGCTCACCTCTATGCTGGATATCATCGAAGACTACTGCAATTTTAGAAGGTATTAGTACTGCAGGGTTGACGGTAAGTGTAAAATAGACCAGCGATAGAGCCAAATACAGAAGTTTAAGGATAAAGAGGCTGGCTATCAGATATTCCTGCTATCCACTAGAGCAGGTGGCCTAGGTATAAACTTGGTGGCGGCAGACGTAGTAATAATCTATGATATGGACTGGAACCCTCAGAACGACAACCAGGCGATGGATAGAGCCTACAGAATCGGCCAGACTAAACCTGTTCACGTGTACAAATTTATATGCTAGCACTCAATCTAGGAGAGAATGTCGTAGGTTCAGAAGGTAAAGCTAGTGTGGGATGATCTCGTCATCCAGAAGGGGGCAGTGTTCCTGAAAAGCATGCCAGCTATTAATGCCTCTGATATCGATAGGATGTCCAAGATGGGCATGGGGTAAATGTTTAAGTTCGACGGGAAAGTGACTTAGGAGGATATCGATCAAATTATCAGTTTGGGTGAGTAGAAGGATCAGAAGATACTGGCTGAAATCAAACTCAAACTGGAGGATAGGATCAAACAACAGATGGGAAGCCTATCGGAATTCAACCCTTACACTACAGTGGAGGCACCACCAGGCACAGATTAACTTCCGGAGGCAGCCAACGACGGAAAATAGGAGTATATTAAGGGAACAGTGTTAGAGAAGAAACTTAGTAGGACTAAAGTGTATGTAACGCTACCTGAGCACCACTTCTACCCTTAAAAGATGGAACTCTAATACTACATCAACCAACTCTAGCATACTAACGGATCGGAGAAGACTGATATGGAGAAGAAGATCTAATAGGGTAGAAGCAAAGGATTTCCAGATTGGACTTAATCGTAGTTTAGGTAGTTCTTGAATGCGCTTCTCATTTATTCTTCACGTGACTACGCTGCCATATCTAAAGCAGTATCAACTAAATCTAAAAATCAAGTGGAACAGTACTCAAAAGCCTTCTGGAAACTAGCCCCCAGTATTCCCTGCATGAAGAAAGACTACAACAAGATATCCACCTACCAGGACAACCTCGTCAAAAGGCAGAGGAGAGAGTAAGCGCTAGACTGGAAAAGAAAGCAATACACATAAAGAGTTCCCTTTTTGCCTAACGTAAAACCACACAATAGGCGAAACCACGACGACATAGTTGCTGAGTACATTTTGTAGAAAGGATTTAGCGACGATATGATAGAAGACATCAAGTAACTGTTGGAGAGAGACCCAGTGACGAGGCTGTCCATCTAAAGCTACAACAATAGTAACGTGAGGAAGATAGTGGACAAAGTTATCGACAACTTCTAGAAGGAGATGGAGTTTTCAATCATATAGGACTCAGAGAAGTAATTTATGAAGGCTCTCAAGTATTTTGGAATGGTTGATGACAAAAAATAGACCAAAAAATAGAACAAGCGAAGTAGCGAACCAAACAAGCCATAGGTTTCATAGTAGAAGGAGAAGGAGAAGAAGCGTCCAAAATCTAAATCTAAGTCAAAATCCAAATCTACAGTGAAAGTAGGGGAGAAGGAGGAGAAGAAGGAGAATGCCGATGAGAAGGCAGAATAGAAAGTGGAGTAAAAGCCGAGAAAGAGCAAGAAGTAAAGGTCGGAGAAGAAGCAGTAGGCTCGGAGCTAAACCACGAAATCTGAAACTATTTCTCTGAAGAGCTAGCCTGGGGAAGATAAGGACAGCAAGTAATCAATCAATCCTAAACCCAAACCCAAACCCAGGCCTCGTGTAAAGAAGTCAACTAAGCATGTTATTTAGTAGGTGAGTGATTGATAAAGCTTGATGTATTTTACAATATTAATAACTGTAATTGAGTGACTGATAACTACTGATTTATTTCTTAATTCTATTTAAAAAGTCCAAAAGAATCAAAATCAACTGCATACTCAAATTGTTCCTAACAGAGCAAGCTTGGCGTGGATACTGGTTAGTATCAGCTGTACTATCTCCTCTGAGTTCCCCCTCATCTACTGCTTTAGTTGTGCTTTATGCTCTATGGCCTAGGCTCTCTGCATAATCTAACAGTACTTCTACTCCTTACTCTTCTACTTATCTTCCAGTATCCTCCTTATCAGCTGTTCGTCACTCACAAGTCTGTTCCTCGCCACTGGTTAAAGATAATTCTTGTATTTCATATTCACCCGCTAGACTTACTGTTATCGCTTGGCCTTCTCGTGCTGCTAGGCTAGTATTCTTAGCTTTTACTCCGTAAGTCTCCTCAGTTAGCGATGCCTTCTAAGCTTCTCCAGTTAGGTTGCTGTATCCACTGTTTGCACAGGTTCTGTTACTACTCTTTTGGGACTTTTGGAGGGTTTGCTCTTCAAATGACGGTGATCTTTGACTATATCGTTTTACTCCTTCAGCATCTTGGCAACCAGCACACTGTATTTCTTCCTCCTGCTTAATTTCTACTCGTTGGCCTGCTTCCTTCTGCCTATTTGCTCCGTCCATTGTTTATCTTCCTCCTCAACTATCTACGAGAACTTTCCCTTGAAGTACCCAGAATGCTCACTCAGGCCACCTTCTGCTTTATTCATTACTCGACGTCGAGGCCGACTCTGATATCTTATCTTGGTGTCCAGCTCTTGGCTGTTGTTCTGACTCTCATGCTTCCGAACTTACTTCCTCTTAAGCATACTGCGCACCAGTGCGTTGCTTCTGTGCTCCATCTCCACTACTTGCTGGTGCCTGCTATGCTCCGCCTCTATCCTCTTGCAGATCTACTCGTGCCGGATCTTCTTCGTTTCGGCCAACTGCTGCATCAGAGCCTCCTGCTTAACTCTAAGCAGATTGTTGAACTCTGCGACCTGCTTCTGCTCTTCC
>JAOXNN020123210.1:0-29523 GCA_028571205.2 Hydropsyche betteni | reverse complement strand
TTTCTGCTAATCGTCTCAACACCTCAAGCTACTAATCAACATCTCATTACTCCTTGATTTCTATTTTGAACAATCTTACATTGCTCTTGGAGTAGAAGACTAAGCACATTCACGAACTTAAATAAGTGATTGATAACTATGAGCATATGATGTAATAACAAACTCAACAGATCGAGAGTCTAAATCAATATGTCAGAGTTTCGTCTTCGAGTGTACACACCTCCTAGGTTGATTCCATTAACCTTTAGTAGTTTACCAGCAGAATACAATCCTACGAATAGCTTATCTAGACATTGGGTAGATAAAATGCAGAACTCAAACACTCCAATCAGATGCTGATTATTGAATCGCAAGAACTGCAGAAAACAAGATATTGGTCTTCAACTCAAAATCAGCAGGAATACATAATTATAAAGACAAAGCTTGAACAGTTGGAGCTAGATTACAATAGCCAAGTATCATAGAATAGGAACCTACGATCGTTAATTAGGGCACTGAAATAGGAGTTAATTCTGGCTCGCAATCAAATTGATGATAAACAGGAAAATGTTGAGTTTGGGGGCAGATCGACAGTTAAGCCAGATCGCTAAAGATTAAAGACTTAAGGGTAGAGCTCCAAATTCAAGCGATAAAGGGTTCCAATAGTAATTCGTCGAACATAGGATATCTCTAGAGGATCAATACCAATGAAAGATAATTCCTCAATCGAACGCCAACTCGAAATTAATAGGCTAATAACGTAGATAAATGAGTACAAGCTATAACTGAAGCAACTGACAGAGAGCAACTCAACGCTAAGGCTAAAACTAGTGGAATATGGATAGAGAGACCAAGATAGCTGTGAGCAGCATATTCATATTATTAGAGAACTTGAGCAGAAGATTCGGGGTTACGAGAATATTACACTGCCCTCCCTCCAAACCAAAGTTCATGAGTATAAGAAGCTGTTTGAAATGACTTAGTCAACCTCTCATAAGAGATAGTTAGAGCTCATTAGGCTGATGGAAGAGAACCAAAGGATGAGTAGTCAGTTGCGGACACTTAGTTCTAATACCCACACACACACTTACTAACTTTCGAAGATAATTCTCGCCTAAAAACATACCAAGTATTCTTCAGAATCCAACACAAAGATAGCTGACCTGAGACTGGCAGAAAGCAAACTCCCATTTTACACAAGTAGCCACAAAAGAACAAGAACAGAAGCAAGCTAGTTTGAGGCTAATCTGAGGTACCGATATGCTGAATAGATCTCTAACGTCAAGGTACGATAGATAATGAAGAGATAGTCAAGTTTAATGCTGTTGTTAATCCTGGGTCTGAGGATGTGCGACTTCACTCAGAAACTTATGCAGACGGACAAGTACACTGTCCTGCAGACAGATAATATATATATAGTGGGATACCAACCTAACAACCCGAAGAGTGCCAACATAAAATTCCTGTAAAGTGCAGATAACAGCAGCATCCTGGCTCGAAGATACTGTGCACCTGAACTATTAGAGGGTTATCCTCCTAATGAATATTCAGTGGTATGGAATATAGGACTAGTGCTAGACGAGATTCTAACTGGCAAACTGTACTTCAAAACTTAAAAGTAAATTAAGGATCCTCTTAGGAAGTATAGATATGATAACGCCCAGCCTCCAGAATTGCGTAAAATACTTTAGTTGATGCTAGATAAGGAGTACACTCAGAGGAGAGGGCTAGTGGCCACCAAACAGCTATTGTAGTTGGAGCTTGAGCGAGCCCTAAAACACAATCTAGCATCCCAGTATAGTTGAATGATTTAAGACTATATTATATCTATTCACATTCACTCTTTCGACACTGGTGGTTGCTCTGCAGTCTTCTCTGCGGGGGGTATCTTCTGAATCTACACTTTGGCGATATCCTTCCCCGATATCATTATGGGTCCTGTATAGTACTTGCTGCCCATAAACTATTTGAGAGCGGCCTATGCCTCAGCAGGTGGCAGCGAGGCAGTGCTGATGTACTGCTCCGGTTTGAGTTTGCTATCGAATATGTTTTGGATGGTGTTATTAATCGGATGGGAGAGGTGGTTGGGTATTTCGGTGATGGCCTCGTACAGCAATATGTTAGATTTATCGTCGACGGCAGCGAACTTCCCATAGAATACCCTACTATTTTTGGTGCTGACACGTAGGATCTTACCCAGGTAGGCAGCCTTAAACTTGGCTAAGTTATCCTACATTTATTATACGATGCTGAATTTCTATATGCTAGTTAGGTTGGATGTTTGGATTTCCATCACGGGGTTCACTTTTTGGAGGGTGGTACTACTAGTAAGACCAACGTCATAATCATATAGTTTTAGAGGATCAATGCGCACTGGCTACTGCCCTTCTCTCAAGGTAGTTGAGGATGGGGCGTCGGATAAAGTGAGTTTTGGAGTCTTTGGCAGCATAAGCTATTTCCCTCTCCACCTGCACGAAATTAAGTGATTAATCTGCTTCAGATGCAGCGCTTCTGGGTCTACATAAGAGCTATTGTACTTTATTAAGGGGGACCGAGGGCAGATAAGTTCGTCTTCTGTCTGGGTGCTCAAATTCTGCGAGGTCATCCCCTTTCCTCTAAGAAATAATTATAAACTGATACGAACAATAATGTCATTGGTATTGCTTGTAGTTGACGTTCTGAGTTTTTAGGATGTCTCCCTTTATGGGTTCATCGCTTCCAAAATAAAACAGGGCCTTTGGCACGCACTCCTTATCGTAAAACGTCTACTACTGCATTTTTTTGCCTATTCGTTCTACCGGTGGAGTCATGTACAAGTAGTAGTTCATCTTGGGGTTTACCATGTACTGAGTCTATCAGCAAGTACCTGCTCGAATACTTCGATCAACTTTGAGAGTTTCTCCATGGGGCTGAACTTACATTAGAAAATTATATTGTTTGGTAGTTGAACTCGAGCGAGGGTCTAGGAGAAGCATGGGACCTTCAGAAGCTGCTGGTATTCGGTTTTGCGCTTAGAACTGAAGCTAGCTCCCTATTAGAGTTTCTGAGTTAAGGATGAGATGTACTTTGAGGTTTTTCTTAATGTTCTGAATAAATAACTGCTAGTCTTCGTTGGGTGTCTCTTCAGGCACCTTCTACAACATTTGTTCTGAGTTAGGAAACAAATACTCATGGATCCCTCAGTCTGGTAACGACTGATCTTGACGTCTCTATTCTTGATGGGGAGGGACATCAACCGGAGCCTTTACTTGTTCAGTTCATCCAGTTTTTCCGCCCATATCCCAACTCCTTATTTGCCCTGGTCACTAATTGTCTAGGTTAGACAGCTAATCTGCGCTTTGTAAGGGTTGAACTTGGGCTGAGAGTTCCTCTCTATTTAGTCTGTAACGTAGTTGAGGTTACTGATATCTATCTTCTTCATAACTATTTAGTTTGGGCTATCTTCGAAACCACCCAACCTAAAAATCTACACGAATTCGGGGTATTTGTACAGTTTACCTAGGGTTTGTCCCTTCTTCACGCTTCTAAACTTCTGTTCTTGGAGGTTGTTCCGAATGTTATTAAATATCTTCTTCAGAATCTCTGTTAACTACAGGTATTCGTCATCATTGTTTATTCGTGACTTTGCCTGATTAAGTAGAATTTATATGTTGCTTTGGTTTCGCTGGATTGGTTGGGTATTACCTTTTCCCTGATTGGCTGGCTGCTTCGGTAGTGGTTGCTGTTGTCCATAACCTAGTTGCTGGCTGGGGTTGGTCTTCTGCTAAGACGGTCTCTGTTGGTATTGGTAGTTGGGCTGCTTGTACTGGCCTTGTGCCTCAGTCTGAATAAATTGTGGAGCGTTGTATGGCTGCTGAGGATACTGCTGTTGGCCATATTGTTGGCCTGCTTGTTGTTGGGGGTACTGCTGGTTGGCTGTAGGCTGCTGGTACTGTTGTGGTTGAGTGGTGGTCTGTCCCTGACCCAGCTTTTATCGCATGATTTGAACCAACCTTCCAGGAATTCCTATTCTGAGGAACTAATTATCGTTGGCCTTGAGGAGCGCCTATTTGGAGTCATACCAGTTGCTTTCGAGATCATTGATGTATTTTTAAAAATCAGCAGTTGGCCTATTCATTTACGTGGCGATTGCCTGCAGTAACTTTCTAGCGTACGACATCTAATTAAATTTTTTCTAAAATTTACTCCTTCGTATTATAAACCTTATCAAATACGAGTAGGTGCTGGATACCGTAGTGGAGTTGAAACTGACTGGAGGAATTGGGTTCGATAAGCATAGGGTGAAGAATTATGTGGTTAAGTGTGTGTTGGATGGAGGGTTGGGAATATGTTGTAAGGTCGTGAATAATTATAGATGTAGAGCCAAATAATCAAGAACCTACAGCAAAGATTTAGTGAATACAAAGTACTCAGAAATAACAAATAACACAGGATTCGGATTAGTAGTGTAGCTATGGTTATTAGAGTCAACCCAGATTTGCTCTCTAAACTAGCCTAAAGCAAGGGCAATCTAAATGAAACTTTGGTTCATTGTGAAGGAATAGAGAAATAAAACTTAACTAAGTCGAGTTTTTATGATGTGCTGTTCCTGCAGAGAGTATTCCGGGAGAAGGACCCGAGCTCAGGCAATTTGTGTTTTCCCGGGGGAAAATGCGAGGATAATTAAGGCGATTTAGATGCAGCCATTAGATAGACATAATAGGAGACTGCCATTATACTGGATAAGAGGATGCTCATAGGCAAACTCAGCCGAATGTACTTTGCCTGGCGATCTCCCAAATAGTCGTTGTATATGACTGTATATCTGTTCCTCCATCCCCATCCAACAAAAGTAAAGTTAAACGAAAGTGAAGTATGCGATTACAGATGGGTGGGTTTTAGGGAGCTGCTGTGCCCTCTCGACAAAATTACAACGTTTAAGAGAGATCGAATTTAATTTTTGCTACCTGTCGTTGGAATGGTCGCCTAGTAGTATAAGATTGAAAGAACTACACTGGAGAGGTCGTTTTAAGGGGTATTCTTTCCCAGTTTGAATATCGGGATGAGTTTCAACTTATTCGGACTGACGTTCTATGTAGTGGTGGAGTTCCTGAGCATAATACTGACAGACAATATGTCGATTTTGGATCAGCAGGCAGTCACTTAGCTCGCCCAGCTGATGGAAAGGGCCAACCATATACAGTTCAAGTTTGATAAGGGACTCAAATAGCACTAGGAATTATCGAAAAGGTTTGAGTACGAATACAGAAAATTGAGGATATTACCCGATTCTCCCACAGCTAAACTATGATCATTTATGGTAGATGGATGTTTCCCGTTGAACATAAAGATATTTTGGATGGGTATTCAAATGTCAAATACATAAAATTATAATGCTTAATTACATGCAGTCACAAATAGTTCGGAAACTGAACAGCAGATTTAAAGGGTACCCTCTGCTGAAAAACAATCCTGACACCAAAAGTAGCATGAGTAGTGTAGCCATCATCCTTCGGGTCAATCCAATAATCCAAAATCCTTATAGGTCAACAGATATTGACAATTTTTTGGTCTTATGCTAACAGACTGAAAGACAATGGAAAGGCAAGTAAAGCTTCTATGAGATGCTGTTTTTGCAGAGGTCTTTCAATTAGAGAGATCCCAGCTCAGGAAACCTATGTTTCCCAGGAGGAAAGTGCTAAATCAACTAGTCAGATTTGAACGCCGCCATAAGGGAAACCAGAGAGTAGACAGGTCTCACACTAGATGTGGGAATGCTGGTGGGTAAGTTGAATAGAACTTATATTGCAAGAAAGACAGCCAAATAGACGCTGTATATGACAGTGTACATATTTGTTTACAGGGGAAATCAGGTTATAAAACTTAATGAAAGCTAAGTGAGTGATTACAAATGGATAGGACTTAAATAACTGTTACATCCACAAGATAAAATACTGACGTTGAGGACAGTTCATTCAGGTGGGTTTGTGAGGGTGCTGTCGGCCAAGATTGCGAATGAGTTAAAAATAGATCGAAAGTAACTGGAGAAATCGTTTAGGGAGATAGGATTACCCAGTTTGAACCTAGGCATGTATAGCTGTCTGTTTGGGCTGACCTACTACGTGTTAGTTGAGTTGCTGGAGATCATTATGGGCGACAACCTTAACACCTTGGATGAGCAGTCCATCTCATAGATCTGTGAGCTTACTAAAAAAGCCAACTAAATATCGTTCTCATTTGACTCACAGCTGAAGGAAAGTAGGGCAGTCGAGTAGAAATTTATTGAAGAGTACAAGAAACTGAGGATATTTTCGCACCCTCCAGAGGCCAAACTGTGATATCTATAAAATGATATGTGTAAGAATAAGATCATTATTTAGATGCCAAAGCCATTTATTTCCTCTCCTGTTCGAACTGCTAAAAAGTGATACGCTTGTTCTAGGTGGTTTTTGATAGGTCTCTCACAAGATACTACTTATCGTCTGTGCATTTACTCAGATCGATTTAGACGGTAACCAGTAGAGCCCCGTACTCATCCTCTTAAAAATTGAACAGTTCGATTAGATCGTAGTAGGTGGGACTATGTTTCGGGTATTTTTTTCTATTGTACTGGGCGCTTTAAATCACCTAGTCCTCCCATGCAAGATCTCTGAATACTCTCTTGCGTTTGATGGTGCGTATTTATTTTTCGAGTACTTCTAGTCCCTCAGCCGTATACTTCACCAACTTCTCGGTATGCTCGTATTTGAATTTAGGATTGTATTTGGGGGTGTCAGCCATAACGGGCAATTTCATCCCATCAAAGTTTAATCTTTTCGAATCCAAACTAGACAATATTCTCCTGGAACCCCGAGTGTCATACACATCCTCTGTTGTATCTATGAGTTTAAGAAGGTTTATTTTTGTCAGGTTGGGACGAACCGGATGCATTTAGATGTCCTCCTGTTACACAATATAGGCTCCTCCTGTACTGGTTTCCTTTAGCTTCTTGACCATACTCTCATCGAGTTGTTATTAGGCTAGCTACATATTATCTTTTTTCTGCTTCCACTTGTAGTAGCAGGGAAGGAAGCAATGGAGCGCAACGACAGTCAAGACTGAGAGCAAAAAGACCAATATCGACTGGGTAATATTCATTAAGGATTATAATTCACCCAATATTTACATTATTCTTAGGCGTTTTACAAATGTCCGACATTCAGGAGGATATCGTGTTTAGTAACCTGCTTACACTCAACTTCACCTACATCGAGTAGCGACTACGCAAGAACTTTTAGATAATTGCTAGTAGGATGTCCAAGTTGGAGGGATTGCTTACGTTGGACGATAGAGTCAAGACTGTTGAGAAGGAGGTCAAATTCGCCAGCATGAAGATCGATAGTATTGCACTTAGGCTGCCTGAAAATGGCAACAACCTTGGGGAAGAGGATATCAAGGCGATTTGTAACGAGCGAATAGCAGACTACATGACTGTAGACAACTTCAAATCTAATAAGATATTTGGAGAGCTCAAGGCACAGCTTGAGAAGTCGCTTAATGAGCGGCATAAGAAAGACAGGGAGATTAGGAAAGTGGATGACGAGACAGTGAAGAAATAAAGCAAATAGGTGGTGCAGCAGAAAACAGAGCAGAGCGATGGAGGGATGATAAACTCTAGTAAGATATCGAGAGCAGTGTTGGAGAAGCACCTGAATAGAGAGTAACTGACGATAGTGGATAAATTGCTGAAGGAGGATAAGACTATCGAACAGTTGCTGTTGGAGACGGCGGCAAAGCTGGCCAGTCTGTAACGGCAGTTTGAAGAGTCAAGGATGTCCAGAGGAGTCCTTTCGCTTGTTCAGAGAGATATTGAGAGATACGATAAGTTTGAGACATACGACAAGAAGCTGTAAAGGTATTAGAGGAAAGCCAAGTAAGGAAAGGATAGGGATATTGAGGGAAGGTATACAGCAACTGCAACAGTGATAACTACTGCTGCTAGAGAAAGTGATTTGAATACTCCAGCTGCCGGAATTTACACTCCGAATGTTACGTTGAAGGAAAGTAGAAGGTTGGCAGTTTCCAGAAAAACAGGAATAAACGAGGATACAGCTCCCAAGGTAGAATAGGAACAGCAATAAACTTAGAAGGATAGACTGACTCGCAAGAATAAATCACTGTCTAAATTGGTAATGCCGGAGAGAGTATAAAAAAGGCTGAGATTTGAAGATGCTAAAGACTTGGGACCAATAATTAGAGAGATAGAAGCTAGATTGGATAATAAAGTTAGCAAATAAATATTTACCAGTGTTCTCCAAGAGCTGTAAGATAGGTTATAATCGCTACGCCATAGTAGGTCCATCGTAAATTTGGTGTTAATTTAGAACGATACTAACTAGCTGAAGAGATACTGCAACTCAGTGTAGAGTAGACTCCAAGCAGTGATCTCCTTCATCCAGCAATCACAGGAGTAGGATGATCCTTTAATAGCCAAAAAGAAGTGGACCTGCATTAGTTGCGATAAAGCAGCCTAAAAGTATGCGGGGAAGGTGGGTCCTCACCTGAACTGGGAGTCGTTTCAACCGAAGAAACTATCCCCTACAAAAGCGGGTGCCTTCGGACAGACAGTGATGTTCGCCAACAAGGTGAAGAATATAATAGACCAACGACGTGGTGCCTAGACGGACGGCTAGTGAGCATATATTCCAATTATAACAATTAATTATCGAGAATGCGAGCAGCACAGAAATAACTGATAGAGGAGCAGGACCAGCACTTGGAAGAGATTAATGAGATTGCTCTTCGATTGAAGGAAGGAGGCAAGAACATCAACAATGAGCTGGGCAAACAGGCTGAAATCATCCAAGATCTCAATACCGATATAGATAAGACCACTAACAAAATGAACTTTGTGCAGGCTAAGCTCAGCAAACTGTTGAAGACTAATGGTAAGTGGAGGGTTATTTAGATATGGGGCAGATCTGTACTATTCTCATCTTGTTTGTTATTGTGGTTGTCATGATCTTCCTGATTATCTATACCTGAACATTAACTATCCGCTGCTGGTATTGGTAAATATCACTTGTGATTAATGGGTGGTATAGTGGGAATTCAAGTTGAGATTCATTTCTGATGGAACCGAACAAATGAGTGTTGGTGCGAATCAAAGGTTCAAACACTAAATATAAAAAGTATCATTTACGAGACCTTTTTTCAGGGTTCTTATCCGCCGAAGAGATCTGTATGGGGGTCACTTTTAGATTACCTAACACCCCCATGTTCATGTTCGATATGTTTGAAGACCCTATTTCCTTCTTTTTCTTTGTCTTCTGCTTGTTCTACTCGTCCTCATCTTTGAGCTTTATGGATGCTGCAAAGTTTGTCCGAGCTCTCAATCTATCAAGGTAGGCTCCAGCCTAGTTGAAATCGTAGCGCAGGATTGGATCTTCTTACAGACAGTGGAACAGGAGGTTTTGGAATTAGCTCGAAAACTACCCTTTTAGGGCTCCCAAGTTATATTTTATCCTGCCAAAGTTTATCTAGAGGTTCTGTTGGTCGCTGCTGTAATAGAAACGGGAGTCATCCATAAACACCAGCTCTAAAATTACAAGGCCAATGGTGAAGATATCGGCTTTGTATACGTCCCAGTTGATACCCACTTAAGATCTGCGTATTCCCTGCAGTTGTTAGGGAGACAGTAGGTAGTTATCCAGTTCTTCCCTCCGAGCCATAACAGAGAAATAGCCGTTGTGATGGTTGCCTAAATAATTTCCACTGTACCTGGTAGGATATGCAGCAGATATAATTTAATATACCCTTCAGGAGTTAGGAATATGTTGCGGGTTCTAAAATTCCCGAAGGAGAGTCCCTCTGACTTGAGGAACCTTCCAACGTCGATGAGCACCCAAAAAACATACCACAGTTAATTCTAGGGGAATTGTAGGCCGTTCGCCTTCTTCTTCTGGATGGCATCCCGAAGTGTGAAGTTGTAGTAATTGCAGTACATTTCTATCTTTACGTGTATAATGCACATTTGTTTTTCTGCATGACACATACCTTACCCTCTTTATGCTAAACATGGTGGATGGTTGTGATATTCTTGTGACGCTTTGCTGTCAGACGCCGGATAAGTTAGAGCTAGGCTTTAAATTGTTAATCGTTTTCTCTGTAGCTTTTGATGTATTTCATTATGTATTCAAAAGGAGGCTCCTTAAACTTGAAGATGTCGACACGGCCGAAATGCTCGTCCTCGATGATTTGTGAAAACTGCATGCGCTAAAATAAGCTTTGAGGGCTATCCTCGCCCGAAGTTCCTATTCCCATTGTTATATATAACTAACATCGTTTGGAATAATAATCTCGATTTACTCAATCAATACCGTCCCAGGGGTCCTCCTTACCCAGAAGATTGTAGATCGTGCTTCGTGAGTGACGGATGGCTCCCTCGACGTAAGTGGCAAAAACGTTGTCAGCCACTTCGGATCCGATAAAGATTATGTTTTGCTAACCTCTCCTAAGGATATCGCTTGTGTTTTTGAATGAGGATTGCATCTGGGCTGACATTCCCACTTTCGGCATAGACTGGTAACAGGATCTAATAAACCGGTTGTCTTTGAAGGACCTTTCAGCCATGACGACATCCTGGAGGTCTGGGCTCTTGATGTTCCCTTCCAACCACATATCAGCAATAAGTTTAAGAAGATACTGCTTCTTTTTAGCCAACTTTTACTGTTAATTTTTGATGTGACTAAAATGGGTTTCCCAGTCTTTGTGCTTGTCTGCGCAGAAGAAGAAAGCTAGTACCCCGCAGTGGAGAGTGGGCGAAGACTGCTAGATAAGCTAACTGATTGGAATACTACTGTTTTCGAAATAGGCGTTTCCACAGTACTTCCCCCTCCAAAAGGCCCTTTTAAACACCATATAAATTTTGACAGCTGTAGCGATCTATTGGTTTTCGAACATCATCTTTTTAGCAGGAGATAGCTTGGTTATTTTGATAAACTTGGAGGTAGCCATAGGAGCAGTCCATATGACTTTGGAGCATTTGTATTTTCCTCTGGTAGTAACTACGATTGTTTCGCTAGGGTCATCGTTGTTTATTTAAAGAACAGGCTAGGATAACTTAACTAAACTTCTACCAGCTTACTTTTGAGCTATATAAAGTATTCCTCTGACCATACTGCCAAGTCCTTCCTTTATCTTAATAGTATCACTGATTTAATCCTAAATACCCAGATAAACCTTGAGATTGTGAATCATCGAATCATCATACAGAAGACTATAAACGGACACCTTCTAGCATGATACACATGACTACACTTCGATAGTCTTCTTAACTAAATTTAGCAACATAGGATTCTGAATGTACTTTTTGAGCAGGGTGGTGACGCTCATGTTGTCGTAGAGTTTTACCGCCTCTAAATAGTTTTTCTCTAGTTAGGGATTGTCGGGGTTATTGTCTCTATCGGCCTGAAGCTTATCCATGTGTTCAGTCAATTGAGAGATACTATCCAACATCTTCTGGATATCCTCTCTATGTCTCAAATAAACATCATGTAGGCGATCCACGTACTCAAATTTATCCAAAGCACTGAAGTAGACAGTTGCTCCCTCTTCGTACTGATTGAACATGGTAAGCTACAACCATTTAACCCAACAGATGGCGTACTTGTGGAGGTTGGATAACCAGGTGGCTCCATGCTCAATAAAACACTGAGAGAGCTGAGGGTTCTGAGATATCCACTTGACGCCCTTAGCTTCTGGAAGCTAGGAGATTTTTTCGGATCTGATGCGTCCACCGATGGTATTATCGGCCTAGAGGATAAGGACAGATTTGCCTTCAGAAGCCAGAATCTGAGCAGCCTGAACCCCCGATATACCAGCCCCCAACACAATATATTCATAGTACTCAGCAGGGGGTTGCTTTACTATAGTTGCCAAACTTTCTAATCTCTCCATTTTAGGAATTACTAATTACAGGATGATATTATTCACTACAATCCTACAAAGTTAATTAGAGAATGATGGAGTTCAACTGAAGGAAATTGGGCTAGTGATGAGGGAAGGATTGAGGCAAATAAACTCCAGTACATAAATCATGGTTTTTCGAACTCGAAGAATACATTCTTTGGATAATCTTCGTAGTGTAGATGGAAGTATTACTAGGGGAGCATCTTCAGGCAGTCTTGTTGCTGCTTCTAGCTCAGACCAGTTAAATGCTGACGGATTTTTGATTTTTGACTGTCAATGCAGATGGCTTTCAACTACAGGAATTATTACTTTATCTTGGGATACAGGAAGGCGTTCCGGGTCATTACTCTTCCGTTGAGAGGGTCCTTTACCTATAGCTTTGAGTCTCCCTACTATCTATTGTAGAAGGGAGACTCTGGTCGATTGAGGTCTATGCCCTGGCGTCTTTCATCGAATTGATGGCCATAAAATTAGAGTACACCTTCCAAAAGGACGCTACAGGAAACATCAAGAGGTAGACCAGCGTATTGGATGTAAGCTCTAATCATAACCATTACACAGTAGGGGCTGATACCACCTTTGTAAGTAACACTGAGCCCTTTCTTCACGAACAAATATTTGATAAGGATGAGTACATTGTACAGCCCCTGAATTTATGCAAGCCATTAGCCAATAAGCTAAGTGGATTTCAGTCCTAAATGACAGTGCTCAGGTTACACCAACCCCCTATTATCGACGGTCAGATCTACTTGTATTTTGACATCCTCTAGGTCACCCTTGACGATATTAAGGGACTAGGCAAACTAAGGAGGTACGTCCATAGGCTTTCCTGTATTGATTTACTGAATTAATGAAAGAATTACTAGTTTTAAAACTGGGATGGCAGCTGTTGTAATAGGTTTGGACTAAACTATCCAGGGCTTGTCAACGAGCATACTATGGATGCCCTAGAGAGCGAAAGCAGTTCTCTATTTAATGGTTCCGTAGGGGAAAAACGCCAAGATATTTCCACTTATGGCAATATCGACGTCACTCTTCTCTAGAGCTATTCCGTTCGAACAGCTTCCAAACAGTTGTAGTTGAACTCCATACATAGAAAGTATATGTTGTATCCTACCGAAGGCAATCTGTCTAAATTTAAAGAAAATGTTGGCTTTATCTGAAAGTATATTTGCGTATTCTGTGAGATCAGCCTCTACTTTGTAGTGGGTCAGCTCCTTCACTTTTTAGGATAGCTTATCTTAGCATTCTATGTCGGTCTAGTTAGTTTAGTTAGAGGCACAACTGCTGGTTTTAGTTCGACGCAATCTACGCCGAATTATGTTAGGCTTATTCCCTACCTTTTCGTTGAGACCTTCAAACAGTCTTTTATAGTATTTGCGAATAGCATCGTTACACCTCTTCAATTTGCATTTTAGAAGCCTGTTGCAGAACTAATTCTTTTACAACTTCACCAACTATTTGAGCTCCCGCTCAATTTACTTGAACGTTAAACCAGTGTTGAGCTGCTACACCAGCTCGTTGATATCTCGGTTACCGAGCAGAACAAACTTTTGTTTTCCTTCCACCTCTAAAGAATTCCAAAATGAGCCGTACTGTCGTTTTCTTAGCCTTTATTGCTCCAGCTCAGATTGGCTGAACTCCCGTTACAGACATCTCTGCCGAATTACTGACAGCATGAAATTAGCTAACATCGCCGCCAGTGTCTCTCGGGCGCATTTGGCAGGAAGTTGGCTAACGGAGGTAGGTAGTTCGGCGTAATCTTTAAGAATTTTAGATCTAGTGGCGAGGTAGGTGAGAAGTTAAAGAAAGCGCTCGACATCGTCGACCAGGCTAAACTCAAAGCCTACTGTGTCCATATACTCGTGTTAACTTGTCAATACAAGGTTGTCGAAGAAGTTCTGACTTAAATATTGTTTACCTTTAGGGCTAATCGTAATCGTTTGTAAGACTGGTCGTGCTCCTCCTTAGGTTTGGGTTCGTCTTCACTGAAAGTTTGTCTAATCCATGCGACTATAGCCAAGTTATTGAGTCGCACCTGCAGATAGCGCTCTTCTACAGGGAGCTGCTTGAGCCTATAATAGACTTAAGCTTACCACTTAGACACGACTGACATGGAGTCTACGTGTTCAAGACTGCGAGAATGGGTATTGCATTTGAGAGATTGAGACATAGCTATTGAATAGTAAGGCTTGGATGTGAAATAATATTTCCCTAAAATACTGTTGGACCTAAACAGCCCTGTACTGTGATATCCCCAATTTACAGAGTATAATATAATTTCCACTATGATGGAATCCAAAAAGGACTCACATATGCTCAGCCCGCAAAGTAACATGCGTAACTCATTCAAACCCACCAACCTCACTGCAGGAATTAAAAGTATGCAGAACGTGCATTCTCCAAACACAAAAGTTGAGTAAAAAAAAGCCAATACAATTAATCCCCCAACTAAAACAGCACGAGATAAGCCTGAATAGCATAAAATCGATAAATCTCCTCCAGTCAAAAAAGTAGATCCCAAAGCCATCTTGCCGACGAATAAAAAACCAGCAATTACCATTGACTCCAAGACTGTATTGTCACCTCGAGGCCTCAAATAAGATGCAATTACTGTTAAGAGTCCTGAGCATTTCAATCAGCCCTCAAGCGGAAGTATGTCCGCCAAATAGTAGCTGCGGACAACCTTCTCCCCCAAGTCAATTATACCCAGCGTGATGTCCGGTAAAGACGCTCTTAGAAAAACCACCTTAGGAACCAACAGACCAACTGAGACAAAGTCGACCACGATAGCCGAAGTCGAGAAGATAAAGCACGAGGTAGAAGCAGGACTCAACGAGTTCAACTTCAAAAAACATATGCATGAAAAACGCCCATAAAATCACAACCCTTAGAGTACACAGACAGTACCACCACCCACACCTTTCAGCAATAAACCGAACAATACAACAAAAACTCCCCAGCCAAATTTCAACGGGGCAATTTGTGGTTTTGCGATAGGAAAAACGCTTGGCAGTGGGCGTTTCGGTTAAGTGTACTTAGCTCGGTAACTAGATTATAATATAGACACAACGTTCTTGGGTTCATTTGTGCTTTGAAGAAAATTTCTAAGGCTAAAGCGAAGGATCCAGCCATGCAAAACCTTCTTATCCAATAAATTAAGTTACACTCCTTTTTGAGTCACCCGAATATTGTGCAGTTTTATGGCTACGTGCAGGACGAACAGAACATCTACCTCATACTTTAATACATGGAGGGAGGCACTTTGTTCGATTACCTGAATAACCAGTAAACTCAGAGGCTAAGCTAATTAGAAACTGCTAATTTTATTAGAGAAATCACTGAGGCAGTTAAATATATTCACGATTTGAATATAGCCCATAGGGACATAAAACCTTAGAATATCGTATTGAACTATGGCATAGCTAAACTGTGCGATTTTGGTTGGTCCACTCGGGTGCTAGGACCACGGGATACTGTATGTGGAACTGCGGTGTATGCTCCCCCGTAGATGCTGGAGAAAAAATCATATGACTTACCAGTTGATTTATGGTGTCTGGGAATGCTCACGTATGAGCTGCTGGTTGGGCGAATGCCATTTGAAGGAGAGTAGAAGCAAGTAATGATGCAGAAGATAGTCAATGTAAATATGGGATAATGTAGGTGGACAAGTAAAAGATTGAGTATCCACCGGATATCTCTGCAGTGGCCAAAGATTTCATTGAGAATCTTGTGAAGAAAAACCCCAAAGACCGCACAAAGACCTATAAGCTTTTATCGCATCCATTTTTGGAGCGTTTAGAC
Source organism: Hydropsyche betteni (assembly GCA_028571205.2). Lineage (NCBI taxonomy): Eukaryota > Metazoa > Arthropoda > Insecta > Trichoptera > Hydropsychidae > Hydropsyche > Hydropsyche betteni. The sequence continues at coordinate 13,812 of JAOXNN020123210.1, read as the reverse complement.
CAGAAACCCAAACCACTTTGATGTAGTTGTTATTCATATATTTATAAATTATTTTGCCAGATAATCATCACTAGTCGCTCTCGAAGATGGTTACCAGCTCTCCGTTCTTTTAGTTGAAGCTCACCATTCTTAGTTTTTACTGTTTTGCCCAGTTACCCACTCGACTTTTGAAAGCTTTGATGTCGGATTCGCTCTTGACTTTCTGAATGAAGTTTCCGAAGTTATTGAAGTGCATCTGGCATCCTTGAGCGTTTAGGGAGTCATCGATTTCAATTGAGTTTTGTCTGATGGTTACCAGTTAATCGAGGTTTTTTCCCAATAGATTTACGTTTCGAGTGAATTTTATCTTTCCGAAAGAGTTCCATATCTACACGTTGGAGACTGATTCTAACTGCTGTCGAGTCATTCGGCTTAGCTTTGAAACTGTAGGTGAAATGTTGTAGCTGCTGCATTTAGGAATATCTGCCTCATCGGCGAGTTGTTTTATCGGCTCGGGTTCTTGAAGGAATTCCTTTGAAGTTGTTCTCTTTAAAGAATTGGAGGGAACTGGATCGTTCCTTATGGGTGAACGTTCTCTGGTGATATCGTCATCATCTCTCGAACTTGCGAAGACAGGGGTATAGGAGGTCACTGGTCTTCGGGGAGTCCTGGCGTAGATATCTGACTGTTCGTAGGTTCTAGTGTCCTCACGATACCTATCAGGTCTATTGTAAGAATAAGCAAACTAATCTGGACGCTCGAACCCAAAGTCTTGGGCTCTTAATCTCCCCACAACATCAGTTCTGAACCTGTTCTGAACGTTATTCCTGGCGTTCTGATACTCTTCGAACTCAGCGGTGTCATATTTGTTGGTAACGTAGCTCTTGGGTCCTCGATTATCGGGCATACTTGACATGATGGTGTTGGCCATATTCTAGATAAACCTAAGAGAATTTGGAGCTCCAATCAGGTTTGAGCTGCTTGAGTAGTTACTCTGGGTTGTAGACTGTGGTTTAAGAATTGCATTCATGAGCTGAGGATTCTGGCTAAGTATTTGAGTGCTTGAGAAAACGTGGCCTTGGTTTGACTGGGGGGTGTAGCTTCCTAAGGCTCCAGCAGCACCTGGAGTGCTGATATTGAATAGTGAGTTATCTGGCATTTTGTACCCTGGAGGATAGAGTTGAGGGTTGAATCCAGGGTATCCCATCGTCGGGTACATGCCAGCTTGACCCATCATATTTTGGTTATTCTGAGGGAATAATCCAGAACCTCCAGGGAATAGGCTTCCTCCTGCAGTATTGGTTCCGAAAAGATTTCCACCGCCAGTGTTGCCTGTCTGCGAGAATAATCCAATACCCAGATTAGCTGCAGCTTGATTGAGAGCTGCTCCTGCGTTTTGATTTGACTGGGGAAATAAAGAACCTGTTCCCATTCCATGAGTACCTGAATTAGTCTGGAAAAGAGACCCTCCTGTATTTGCTCCAGTATTACCAAATAAGTTTCCTCCCCCACCAAACAAATTGCCTGAGGCAGTCGGAGCAGTTGTAGAGGTGAAGAGATTGGCACCGAGTCTGTTGGCTTAGTTTATTGCTCCAGGTGTCATTCCTGTGTTAGTATTTGAATTGAAGAGGCTACCTGAAGTGTTTGTTGCTGCACCGAACCCAAAATTTGTATTGTTGCTTTGAAACAAGCTGTTACCGCCAGCAGCGACCATAGCATTTGTTGCGTTGTTACCAAGGTTGAAATTTGAGGCCCCTGTACCTCCACCAAACATGCTATTGGGGGTAGATGTGCCTCCAAAAATAGAGTTTCCGGTGGTGGCGGCTCCTGAGTTTCCCATAGTTTTGTTACCACTATTGAATAGGGAGTTAGTGTTACCGTACACAGTGGAATTAGCCATATTTCCGAGGTTATTGCTGGCTGCCATTTGGTTGGGATTCTGATAGAACATCACTCTGAGTTCCTCCTTCGAAAGCGTATGGTACTAGTCCATACCAGTAATGCAGGCCACTAGAGAGTTGTTTCCCTTCTCCTTTGCCACTGTCTCATTCCTAGGCTTGCAGGGTTGGAAAGGCTTATAGGCTTTATTCGTATTAGCGGTACTGTTAAATCCAAAGCCAACACCAATAGAAGGAGCAGGAACAGTGAGACCAAAGCTTGGAGTGGGGTTGCTAAAGTTGTTGAAGTTGGAGGTGTTAGGAGTTGAGAACATCGTTTTGGCCATATTATTGGTATTTTGGGAGAACATATTGTTGGTGTTATTTTGAGGTTGGTTAAATAATGGATTATTGGCAGGCTGGCCAGGGTTGTTTAAAAAGGAAGTTGTGCTATTTCCATAGCCAGTGTTTGATCCTATAAAACCTGTATTTGCAGTGGAAGTATTCCCAGTATTTAAGAAGGAACTTTTATTAGCACTACTCGCACCCCCGAATGAGAAAAGATTTTGAGTTTGGGTGTTATTTGCTGGCTGACCAAAGATGCTTCCACCACCTCCTATTCCCCCAGTGTTAGTGCTAGTTCCGAACATGTTACCTGATTGTCCTGAAGCGCTACCTCCAAACATATTATTGCTCGATCCTTGGGTTTGGAATATATTGCCCGAGGTATTATTTGCCATCACGTTACCCATCGCCCCTCCGAAGCCTGTGGACGAGTTGCCTAAAGGTATGGCATTGTTAGAAGCCCCTCCAAAGCCAGTATTGCCTGCTCCAAATATGCTGCTTTGTTGAGGATTGGCATTGAAAATACCAGTATTTTGCTGAGGAGCATTATTGCCATATGGGTTGTTATTGGAGGGTTGGCTAAAAGCTGTGGCTCCTCCGAACAGATTTCCGCTGTTTGTAGTGCCAGCAGAGTTATTCATCCAATTCATGGTATGATTTATTTGAGATTAATATTATATTTGAAATACAAACTAGTTCTATTTATTAGGGTCAAACTCCATCCAATTCTACTTGGTTCGGGTCAGTGCTTACGCCTTCAACCCATACACTTTTGGTTCTTACCCCTCTTTTATCTGTATAAATTCCTTCACCATGCTGCTTCCCTGCCTTCCAGCGTCCCTAATATTTACGGCCGGATGGGCAGGTGAATACCCCGTAACCCTCTTTCAGATCATTTGCGTACCATCCTTCATACTTCCGACCATCAATGAAATCGAACAGTCCCATACCGTGTTTCTAACTTAGACGATACATACCATGTCGTTCTTCCAATCACCAATATAGGTGCCTTCTGTAGGCGAATGGTATACTCCGTTTCCCTCAAAATTATTGTTACTGAACTATCCTTTGTAGTAGGTCCCATCATGGAAAATAATCTCCCCCTCCCCATGCATAAGTCCATTAGCAAATTCTCCATTGTAAGTAGAGCCATCAGAAGACTGCATAACACCTCTACCGTGGGGTTGAGTATCAAACCAACCACCTTAGTATGAAATTATGGTCACAAGTTTAGATAGATTTAATCTGTCCATAGTATTAGTCAGCCTAAGTCCTTCAGGATTAGGTGTTTTGTTGGTAAATTTACCCTGTCCATGCCAATTAGAATCTCGCCATTCTCCAGTATAGCATTCCCCGGTTAGATTTGCTATTCTACCATATCCATTAGGTTTGCCATTCTACCATTCTCCTTCGTACACTGCTTTGTTAAGCCATATTTGTATGCCTATACCATGTTTCTGTCTGTACAACCATTCTCCTTCGTAAAAAGCATTATCTTAGTCAATATACGGTGGTAGTTTAGTGACCATTAAATCGAGGGTCGACGGCTTCCGGATGTACTACAGCTATGCATAGACTTTATCCACTTATTTCTTGTAAGCCATATGCACAGAAACTTTATTACTCAAGTTTTACTTTACTAAGATTTGGCCTTTCTATGAGTTTATGGGGGAGCGTTAACTTCTTGAGGTGTAACCTGATCGAAGCAACCATTATGGCAATAACACCAATTAACTCCCATATACAGTTTGTTTTATAATTTGTGTGGAATATACAAGATTCAGGTGCCTCTCTTCTAGTCTCCAATCGGCATTTATTATAATCCACGATGGGCCTTTAATATGCTAACTTGACCACCGGCCACCCTCAGTAGCCTAGCTGTCGCTACAACGTTAGGGTTATTTTTGTCTCTGAGCCACACCCAGTAAGTGGGTCCTATTTTGTCTGCCCTGTACCATGCCTTTATAACGTTGTAATCTGCACCTTCAGTAAGTAATAAAGTATTGAGTCGACCGTGTATTCGTTGAACGATGTTTGAAGCCTATTCGTTAAGAGCTCGTTCCTGAGAGAGGAGATGGTACTGACGACCTCTCACCGAAAAGAGGAGAGCCAGGAGTAAGAGGCAAGTGGGTATCCTCATAAATAATTATATTTGATGCAAAACAAGAAAAAATCGAAACCAGCAACAAACAAAAACTCCCACAAGAAGAAAATAAAGAACCAGGGGAAGTTCAGGAAGGCAGGTAGATAGTTAGACACTCAGCTCCTCAGACGGAAGTCAGCAGCAAAGACCGTACAGAGAAGCAGGTGCATGTGAGGAAGAACAAGAACTAGATAACTAAGGTCATAAACAAAAGTATAGAGTCTCAGATGATGTAAAGGGCTGCCGTCGGTAAGCCATTAATAACCCAGGGAAGTAGAAACTCAGTATACTCAAATCCTGACAACCTGATCATTTATCAGCTATCAACTTTGCACTCTATCACTTCTTAGATGGTTTAGGATCCTCTTTTTGTTACTATGACTAGTCTGTTATGTGACTCTACAGGAGTTATCGTAGGGGTTCAGGACAGTATTTGGCTGGGCGCCCCTTCGCTTGGTTTTAACTCTCATCCATTATGAAGCATTGGATGATGGCATTACAGGATATTCCGAATACTGACATGTAGATGCTGGCAACTGCTAGGGCGATAACTGCGCACATTATGGTGGGGGCTAGGGGACTACTAATTTTTAGAGAGAAGTAGTCTATGCGTAGGAGAGAGTAATAGGCAGCAACAGCCACTAGAGAGGTGATGGTAGCCTTGCCTATGAACATAGTAAGTGAACTGAGACCACTGTTAATACTTATCCTTAAGGGGTTCTCCACAGTTATTTTGAATGCTTAGACGGCACCCTTACAGTAATTGTAGCCTTTGACTGCCACCTGAATGTACGCTGATTTTGTCAGATACTTCATGAAACTAAGTTAGGATGGTATTACCAATTGACGCAGGTTAGACAGCATGAGGCACATTTGTACATGAACTGGGTGCATTTGCTGGGGTTGGCTGCTGGTTTTTGCTAGAGAATCTTAACTAAGATACGCAAGATAGCTAGAAGGGCCAATATTAAAGATCCGAAGGCGATTGAACCTAGATGGTAGCGAAAGGCTATTCGAATGGACGTGAGAATTGGTCGATGTGGCTTTCCATCTCCATTGTTGCTGTAGTACCAGATACATGCTGAGGAAGAGAGGACGAAGGAGGTGAACCCTGACACAAAGAATACCATCCAGAAGCCAGCACATATTTGGTAGTACATTAGGTAGTTCGTGATGTCGGTGCGGTCAACAGTGGCGAACGGTGACTATATGTTTCTGAGTGAGATGGGTATTACATAGTGCCTACAGAATAGATGAAGAAGAAGCCGATGATAATGAGAGCGAGCACCAGCATCATGAAGATGGCCATGCAAGGTGGAAAGAACACAACGTGACAGATTTAGGAAAGGTACATCGAAGTGGTTTTAACAACAGCGATAGCTATGTAAGAGGAATGGTTACCTAATCTGATTCGGTTCCAGCAGCAAATAACCAGAATAACAGTTAGTACGCTAACACCCCACAGTGCATAGGAGGTATATTGTAGATTCTGCGAACTGTAGGTGCTTAGATCGAAAGGCATATCGATTAGTTTGATACCTTTAGTGTACAAATACATGTAGACTCCCACCGCCAGTGTCCCTAGAATGAATACTGTTAGGGATAGCCATACGAGCACTCCAGCACAGCATCTCATTAGCCCGAAGTAGATAAACCCAACTAGGAAAGCAGCAGCTAAGGCACCCAGTAACACGAGATAGCTGATTTTGATATCTGCGAATACTTGTGTAAACACTGAGAAATTAATAACCTGAGTGACTGCCGATCCAGTAATATCTGGCATACAGAACACTCCACCCACATCGACGGAGCTGTACGTTGCTATGATGTTAGAAGAGCAAATAGTTCCTAGGCAACTGATCGACTATAAAAGGGCAGGGCATTTCGATACGCAAACTGCAGTAAAGTTTGAATTTAGGAAGTTCGGCATGAATGCCACTAAGTTATAGAGATTGTACGGGGAGAGCTAGTTTTGGAACACATCTGTTTATTGTCATTGTAGATTCCCAGCAGATCGGAAGGGTTGCCCTTTATGTATCCGTAGACGGCTATCCCAAGGAAGGTGCTGAACGCCAGAACGAACAGTATGCAACAGAACACATCGGTACACTATCTCTTCTCTACGGGTCCATCATATTATTCATCTTTGAAATTTACTTTCACTTACGCTGGTTTTACAGGTGAAGGTTGTTGGTAGTCATTTTGCCTGTAGTATTGCTGGTTGGGTTGCTGCTGATAGGGGTTCTGGTAGTAGTTGGGCTGAGGATTATGGTGGTAAGGGTTGTAGGGGGTCATTTAAAAGTTCATCTCCTGGTTCTTGCGAGACATAGCCAATAATAATAACTATGGATAAATCGACACTGGGGAACACTCTCAGAGGATTCAACACTACATTCCAGAAGGATGCTAACCAGAGGGAGACAACCATCTTATCTCTGATTAAATAAGGTAAAAAGGGGAGTTACATAGGGAACTTGAATTGGCTGCATACATTCATAGAGGAGTAAGACCTCCAGCACAAAGATAGCCAGGGGAAGAACCTGCTGTTTAATGCCTGCTTCCACAACCAACCGACCATCCTGCTGTACTTGATAATGAGAGGGATACCAGTAAACCACGTGAGTTCGGATAATAGAAATTTATTTCATGTGTGTGCCTACACTGGTCATATATCCTGCTTGGAGGTTATTATCACTCATTTGGAACTACTCAGGAATATGGAGAGTCTGAAGGTTTTTAGATAGCTACTGCATAACCATGATATTAAGAAATCAGATTATAAGGCTGGAGTGCTCCAGGGGCCAGCTAGCAGCAGCAAACAGGAACGTTTCAGACTATTCCAGTAGAATGTTCTCAAACTTATAGATAAGCATCTGGCTACGTAGCTGGAAGACTATGAGCTGAGCCTCTCCCTACAGGAAGCTACCACCAAAAGAACTCCCATACATTATGGTAGTCTGAACAGGTACCAGAAATGTTACCAGACTCTAAGAGCAATGCTGAAAGAAGATAAAATGGTTAGTGCATTTAGTAATTACATGGAGTATTGGAATAGTGCAGAGAGTGTAATTAAGAAGTAGATACCGGACCCTAGGATGTACACTTAGGTAGTGGAGGAGATAGAGGGTGCACTGAGGAAGCAGGATGTGGAGGAGCTTCATCACAAGTACTCGACACAGTGGGAGAAGGCAACTAACAAAATATTACGTCTGTAGGATAATAACTCGCAGACTGCTCTCCACATAGCCTCTCAGAATGGGCATGCGAGTATAGTGCAGCTACTGATAAAAGTAGGTTCCGACGTGAAATAGATTGACAAAATGAATAAATCCAAAAGTAATTGTTGGGTGGATATAGGATTGATAGAGTATGCTGCGAATGATCCCACTCGGAAACAAATCAGTAACCTGTGTAAGGCATCAGAGGTAGGAGACAAAAAGTAGATTAATTTACTAATTAACTGTGGCCAATCCATAAACTAGAGACATACTATATTTGGTATTACGCCCCTACTCAAGTCAGTGGTGTATGGTAGCTAGACTTCTAATCTGGAACCTGTCAATATTCTGTTGGATAGTGGTGCTGACATCAATATCCAGGATGTTAATGGGTGGACATCGCTCCATAAAGCCTGTGAAAAGGGTAATGCTGAACTGGTGGACTTGTTGTTGAAGAATAAGGCTAATCCGCAGTTGACGTCGAATAAAGGATACTTTCCACTGCATATTGCTGCTATGAATGATAAAGATAAGGTTGTTGATAAGCTGCTAACTGAAGTTAGATAGATGGATGTTGATTGCAGGGATGAGCAAGGGTGTACTCCGTTGATGCTAGCTGCAAAGAAAGCTGCCAGTCATGCCCTCGAACGATTATTGAAACATCCTGATTGTAACCTATATGCAGTTGATAAGAAGAAATGGACTGCTTTGCACTACGCTACGTTCTGTTAAAACAAAGACTGTATTAGAATACTGTTGAAGTACGATGCTGATTTGGATAAACTAAGAAAGATGGTTAATTGTCAGGGAAAAGTAGCCAAGGAATTGTCGAATAGTGGGTAGATAAGGGCGACATTTACCAATTTGTGGACGGCTGCCAGCTAGGGGAAGCTTGATGAGGTTAGAAGACTTATCCAGGAAGGAGCTGATAAGGATGAGGCTAGTGTAAAGGGTAAGAAGACACCACTTATGATGGCAGTTAAGGAGGCACACTATCTGGTGGTGAAGTTCCTTATTGACTTGGGTGCAGATACCTACGCAGAGGATGCTGAAGGGAAAACAGCGTAAGCGCATGCCAAAGATCTCGTGAGGAGGACAGCCACAGGTACCAATACGGTAATACAGACAAAGCCAGAAAAGTTGACGCTGGTAAGATACTGAAGTTAGTGAGTGGTTGAGCTAGAACATTTGATATTTAAGGCAGACACCCTTGTATTGTAAAATAATAATAATAATAGATAGTTAAGTATTGAACATCAATTCAGTTAAATGATTCGTTGCTGAGGCTACTGCGTTGGAAGCAGAACCCACCTCTGGCCTTAAACTCGTTGAGGTACCTATCAAGGATATCCTCAAAGTAATGGAAGAATATCTCGTTCCATGAGTCCTCCTTATAGGAATGCTCCATCTTCTTTCGTAGGCTATGCCTCTTCTTTAAGGCAATCTTCTTTATGGCTGGCATGCTCACTGAGCGTTTGTTTTCCTTCTCGCAATAGCTTGATTGCTTCTTGCGGAGTTTGGGTTTTTAGTCGTCGGAGTCTTCCCCATTCTTGGTTTTGTTTTACTCAATTTAGTTGAGCTGTACCCTTGATAGTTGGTACTACACAGTGGCTTGAATGCCATTTTCCTTGACAAAGTTATACATGTTTTAGGCTTCGAAGACTAATCTCTCCAGCTCTGAACTGTTCGTTTCTCTGCAGGTCTGAGGTGACTCAGTATCACTGTCCTCGCTCTCAGACCTGTAGAGGATCATTCCTATCTGTTTAAGAGTGAGGCCAGCCTTGGCGCACTTTTTTAGCAGTGTTTCGGCTATCCTGAAATTCCTCAGGCATATTTATCTGAACCCCAGCTTCTATCTGAGCTTCTGGCAGTCCTCTATAGGGTTGATGCTCTCGATGAAGTTGAGCTAGGTCTCAGTGAAAGGTTGGTTGACCTGGGGGTAGTCCATCCAAATTATCTAGTTGGTTGAGATAGCGAAGCTGTCGGGGAAGGATAGGCCGTGGTCGATGGGGATCAGTTTGTACTCCTTCTTAGTTTTGGTTCCGGTGGGGGTATCGACTACTTTAGTCTCTTTGCGAACCAAAATATTCTATTAGTTTCGATCGCAGTTCAAAATTCTCATATCCAATATTGCAATTTTATGCACTTACTCCACACTAAACACGCTAGAACTGAAGTTGCAGACAACGTCATCATGAGAGATGTATGCTTGGATAGAGCCATGCTTGATCTTCTTTAGGTTTTGTAAGGGCATGCTAGGTTTTCTTATTAAGGGTAAGGCGCCCTACCTCTCTTCAAATGATGGGTGGTAAAACTACACGTAGGTTGTTGGAGGAACATCATGGTAGTCACTACTTATGAGGTAAGCTGCCACCTATCTTGTGGCACTTTACCCACTGAATATCCCGTTTCTGATACCAGGCGACCCTAGTTTACCCACATAGTTCCTCGGGTTGTTGGGAGCGTAAGGCTACTCATCAAAAGGTTTGAAAATGGCGACCGTTTTTCTGTTGTGGTCATAAAGAAAATAGGTCCCAGATGTACCATGTTCAGTTAGTTTCGGTCTGATCTCTCTCAGAAACCCTGTTTTGACTTGAGCCAGCATACTGAGGATATCCTGAGGAATCTGATCGTAAATTTGATAAGGGTTGATGATCCCCTGCGAGTTCTCCAGCTGATCAGTTATTCTGACTGAGATAGTCTGCTTGTTTCCCACTCTGTAATCGAGGAGTCTCCAGCCGTTGTGGTTGAGTTACAGGTTTTTGTAGAAGAGCTTCATGTTGGAGGTAGATATCTTGACATACTTTTCGAGGAGTTTTTTGACTTAAGCAATGGTAGTCCAGATGAAGAACTTGAGTGAGAAGGTGGGCTGCGAGGAAACCAGGTCCTCAACAAATATCTTAATCTTTTTGGCCTGGTGAGTGGAGGTAGTCGTATACATACCCTATATTAATTCGTTAATATTCCATTTTTTAAACACTTCAAACGACATTCGATCTCCCTTATCACCCTAAATTACAATCTGTCACAATTATTCATTGTACGCTGAGAAACACACGGAATGTCAGGCTGAATTAATTTAGTGGGGATGGTATTGTATTGGGTAATTTAAAATATACTTCGAGTCATTGTAGTTTCATTGTCTATAGCTATCGGATTATTTAGCGGAAATTTGGACGTTTTTAGGGTTAGCGCTACCAGCATTTCTTGATTAATTTTGTGAAGGCTTCGGGGGTCTTTTTAGGGATGGATGGCCTAAGGTCTTGATTAAGTACCTCCTGGGAGACCTGCTGACCGTTTATATCTGAATAAAAGGTGATTTACTTTTGTAGGGAGGCTATCTTGAAGCTATTTCCCAGAGAATAATGGAATAACTGAACACATCGACCTTCTACGAGTAATTAGAAGACCCAATGACCTCAGGAGCCATCCACTGATAGGTACCTATTTTGGTGGTCATGTATTTGTCGAGGGTTTTTGTCCACCCGAAGTCAGCGATCTTCGCGTGAAGGTTCTAATCTAATAGAACGTTTAGGCTCTTCAAGTCTCTGTGCAGGATAGGAGGAGTGCATAGGTGCAGATACAGTACTGAGCGGGCTATCTAGACTGCTAGTCTGCGTCTTTATTACCAGGGGAGTGCAATATCAGGGTTTTGGAGGAGAGACCATAATGAACCTCTGGGACAATATTCGAGGATGATAGCGTAGTTGGGAGGTTTGGTGCATGCTCCCAGAAACATAACAATATTGGGATGCCTAACAGCTTCCATCGCATGGCACTAACTGAGAAAGTCTCTAACTCCTACATCCCCTGTTTAAATTTTGAATTTCTTAACAGCTACCACAGACTCCCTCCATTTAGCTCTGTAGATTGTTCCATATCCGCCTTCTCCAATATTCTTCTCGATGGTCAGCTACTTCCAATCAATTTATAGGTTTGAATTGAATGTACGGTATCTCGACACCCCAGAAATTTAAAACTTGGATGATGTTTGTGAGTGAGAGTCAACCATAGGTGGCCGTTGAGTTTTCTCAATTAAAGCTAAGTTGAGGCTTTTGAGGAGTTGGAACTCGTACTGAAGACGCTTGTACTATTTGAGGCTTACAGTCTCCTATGCTTACAGTTTGTTTGGAGACTTATTCTATTATTGGCGTTCGATCAAACGTTACCTACTCAATATGAAGGTTTGGTAGCTGCCCAGTACAAATCTGTCACCTTATTTGACTTTAATTCCTAGAGAAGTAGGCGATTGGAGCATCAAGGTATTATGAGCACCAAGGGTAATTTGTCCATGCTGATTGGATCCCCAACCGTAGACTGACCCATCCTAGCTACTAACAGCAATACAGTAGTTTCTACCAGCGTAGATCTCCCTTATTATGGGCAGTTTCGGAACTTTGGTAGGGGTATCTGCAAACTAATCGGCGATTCCCAACTGCCCCTGTATGTTTTTGCCCATAGTAAACACCTCTCCCTTAGAGTTTAAGAGAACTATAAAATCATCTGCTGCCTTCGCATCGATAATGTAGAAATCGTGTTTGAGTTCGTTGAATTTTATGGAGGTGGGTAGGTTGAAGCTTAGTCTTCCTAGTTTTCCCCAGATGTAGGGAACCCCATCCGATAATAGAATCCCTGTGGCTAGTCCACAGCTTATTGTCTGGACCTTCCGATCATTGGGTAGTTTAACCTACCAAAATTATGCTTTGAGGGAATATTATTCTCCATTTTTAGACTGATTAAGGAACCCAGCTGAAAAAGCCCTCCCCTTATTGCTCAGCACCAGGGTATGCTGGGCCCCACAGCTAATATCCTCGATCTACTCATCTGCGCCCAATAACAAACTATCAAGCATATACTCATCCTAGTCGTATTTGACCTGTATTTCGAACTCTTCTATGTTAGATATTGCTTACTTTACAGAAGGGCGTACATGGGTGGCTTCGGTTTACGCATAAGCTCTTTAATGGAAGACTTAGGGTTCTTTTAACCGTGAGGCAACAAACTGGTGACCAACTTGGGTTTATTGTAGTGTTAGAAGGTGCCATGACCCAACTGTCCCTTCATATTCAACCCACAGCTGTAAACTTCACCTCTAGCAGTCAGTATAAAAGTATGCTAGGCACCACAGGCTATTTGACTTATCTTTGGCAACTACATGAATATTTGGATAGGGATGGTGGTGGTAGTAGCCCCACCCGGCAAACCTAGCTGTCCGTGATGATTGGACCCCATGCCATAGCACTAATGTTTATTATTGAGGACGATGTAATGATTTTATCCTGATGCTGCTGAGATAGTGTTGTTCTGCAGTTATTTCATTCCGGTGATGTTGAGGCCCCACCCAGACATAAAACTATTGCTCTAGAGTTTGCTCTAGGAGAAGGTGGCCATTCTTTTGGAGTCTGTCTTACGATTCCTTTACTACATATAGACAACCAAGATTATAATCAAAGAAGTAACGAGTCGAGCTTTCGTTATAGACTGCGAAGTTGGTTATCCTTCAGCTTGGCGATGTCTTGTAATCGGGCCAACTGTAGATAGGCGTGATCGATCTTTTACATGAGGTCTTGTATCTATGCGTCATCCTACTGAGCCTAGTGGAAAGTAACATTTTTGTGATCCTTGCCACTTTATTGAGTTCGGGTGAGTATGTCGACCTTGGGAATATTGCCTAGAGCTGCCTAATTGGAAGGATTTTCAATTTTGGCGAATACATTTTTAAGCAGGGATTCAATAGCGTTAGGGGAACAGTTAACAATAGCCTAAATCTATTTGCGAGTAAGCGATATGCCCAGTTTCTTCTTCATCAACCTAGCGTTGAGGGTCTCCCAGTTGCCTATTTTGGCCGATATTGAGTTGGTGGCAGGGTAGTTATGAAGTTCAACTGACTTAGGGTAGTAGAAGTGTAGCAGCTAGGCCATCATGCACCCATCAGAGAAGTCTCTCTGAATGTTGCGCTTTGGTCTGGAAAAGGGAATAGTATCGACCATCTAGTATACGTGTTCTAAGTCCTCCCTCGATAATGCCATTCAAAACCAATAATCAATAACAATAATATGGGATGAGGGAGTTGGTTTATTGGAGTTAACCAGATTAAAGTTATTTATTATTCCATGAAGAGAAAAGGGACGGAGGAATCTACAAGAACTGGGATTAGAGTACGCCATTTTGAGAAGAAGAAGGTGAAAGACTCAGCTTACTCTGATATTGACGAGTTGAATTAGTTTATGGAGGACTCTAAAGACTAAAT
>JAOXNN020123111.1:0-29526 GCA_028571205.2 Hydropsyche betteni | reverse complement strand
TACTAGTTTGGGTATACTCATACTAGTTTGGGTATACTCATACTAGTTTGGGTATACTCATACTAGTTTGGGTATACTCATACTAGTTTGGGTATACTCATACTAGTTTGGGTATACCCAAACTATCGATTTCAGTTTGAATGTCAACTGTCAAATTTTACCCACATATAATATAATTGCGTCTAAACTAAAAACAGGCGTCATAAGTATCATGATTGGATTAGTGTTTTAGCTTGAATTGTGAAAACGTGTTCAAAACAAACTCTCGAAGTTAGACACTACACGTATTTCTCGATCATTAGTCGGCATACCAATTTCCACCTTATGTATATTTATCATAAGAGCATTATCTGACAATGAGTGCAAACAACTTAAATTGACGTACCACCCTAAAAATTGGACAGAGCTGTTTAGAAGGTGTATAAACAGACTAGTTTGTTCATGCACAAACGAAGTGGACACTCAAACTGTAACATATATATTGAGATACGTTCGATTCGTTAGTGAATGGAGCAAGAATATTGCCTTTTTTATGAAATTTAGTGATGTATAGGCACTGTTTAGTGTATCATTTGACGTCTTCTGTCGAATATGACAGTTGACGTGCTTAAGATAAGGGTAAACTTTTTTTCGTTCAATTTCCGAATATTTTTTACTATATTAGGTGTGTTATGGAAATTTCAACGCCTTCCATTATCATTAACAACCTGTTAGTTATACACTGCAGGAAAAGGTATTATCAGATAAATAAAGGATCTTGCTTGTCTATGAAATTTAATATCTGGTGGAGTATAGGCGCCGTTTAATGTATCATTTTACGTCTTCTGCCAAATATGACAGTTGATGTGCCTTACGATAGTGGCGTACCTTTTTTGGTTCACGTGTCAAAATTTCCAAATCTTTTTTTATTGAGAATGAGGTGTGCCAATGAAATTTTAATGCCTTTCACAAGAATGTCTTAAAGCACGTCGACTGTCACATTTGACAGAAGACGTTGAATGATGCACCTACCAGATGTTGTAAAATTTCTTAGACAAAGTGAAATTCTTTGCTTCGTTCACAGACAAAGCGATTGCACAAACATAGCGGAACATTTATATATATCTGGTAATACATTTCGATAATAAACATTATAAAATTAATGGATCCGATTTTGAAGAACAATTGAAGTCAGTAGAAACAGTGGTGAAACTTTTTTCGTTCTCGTGTCGAAATTTCCAAATGTTTTTTTTTTATTATCAGACGTGCCAAGAAAAATTTTGATGCCTTCCATAAGTATGTCGTAAGACACGTCAACTGTCATATTTAACAGACGTTAAACGATTCACCTGCACTATACATTACCAGATATTGTTAAACTTAATAGACAAACCAATATTATTTGCTTCGTTCATGAACGAAGCAATCACACAAATGCATTTTGATACAATGAACAGTTCCAATTTCGACGAACAATTAAATTCGGCAGAAACAAAATAATTTAACGGATTCTAAGCGAAAAAGGGCTTTGGTTCAATCCAAACTGACCGTTGTACTTTTGACAACTTTTCGAACCGTGGAATTAATTCAAAATTATACGGTTGAACAATGGAAATTATGCAATCCGAACCCTGCATGATACATCTGTACAGCACAGAGATTTATTATCTCAAAATGCGTACAAAACTCGAAACTCGTTCGAGTTTCGTACGTGAAAAAATAGATAAATCGAGATTGATTTATGTAAATGACCGGCCTCAGATTGGATGCGCGATTCGTTGTTAATCTCCGCACGAAGGTGGTTTTTTATTCGATTATTCAAATTGTTATAATAACTATAAATTTTTCGAATTGCAAAACACTCGCGATGATTCCAAAAGTAATCAAAATAATATACACATTATGTAAAACCGTTCCGACGTCCAGGAAACGATCCGAATATAATTTATCGATTTAAAAATCACACAGCGTATTTGGTTTCAAACATTCAAACTCAAATCTCCTTGATTTAAATGCGCAATTCGAAAAAATATTAACGATAAGACTCATCGCACACGTGTGCTGAAATCAAAATAATAAATATCGATTGTTGTAAACAAATAGTAAGGGGCCATGTGTTAGCCAGAACTAATGCGATAATAGAAATTGGACCAAAGTTGAGCAATGCTTGTTTAAAAAAAATAGGCAAATAATATATGTGAATACACAAAGAGGGGTGAATGCTTTGATAAAACTTTTATCTGATATATTATATCATATAGGGCTTGAACCCTATGAAGGACGTGTCGTATCTAGTGCTTGCAGGTGCTTTGTTCAATATTTATATATTGAGTTCAAGTTGATTGATGTAATGGAAAATTTATATAAGATAAGAGTGTTTTGATTTGAGAATCGTAATTGATTTCTGTTGGTAATAAGAATAGGTTATCAATCAATAAACTTGATTGATACGAAAATTTCAACATAATTTCGATCCGAATTGCACTGATGACTTACTTTAGAATGTAAAAAACGGCATACTAGCCATCTGTTCAAATCGTACATATGTTTTCTAAGTAAAAAAAAAACACGTGCATCTTTTTTTAATGCGAGGCAAAAAAAAACACACGAAACATTCAAAACATAAACGAAACCGAAATTCATAAACATTCGCACTTCGCTACGGATTCTTCAAGTCGAATTCCGCGAACGATTAATTGACCGAATTAATTATTCAAATGCTAATTTTCACGACACGAGATTGAAAAATTCACCTAACGAGACCCTCGAATCACATGTTTCAACATTTTTGATTTTTAGCGATCTAGGCCGATATTTTCACGAATTTTTCAACGGCTCTTTTGTGGAGATGAAAGGCTCGCGTGTTATAATGGGAAAAGTGACGTTGTTTATCTTAAATCTATCGAGTGTATGTAGGTTTAGTGAAAGGGCTCTTTCGACAATGAGTGGCGGATTTGGTGCAACGAAACCGACTTCAAAGGAAAGCGTGATCGATTTTTTTTTACATTGTAAGGTCATTCTTTTTATTTACGGGCAATTCGTGAACGGTTCAGATCAGATATAAGAAAATCATCTGGGAGTTGTAATCGAATTGAAAGTTCGAAACAGGAAATGTCACGAGTCTTCCGATTGTTGATTTATATATAGATGAAGTTGTGAGATGTTGAAGGAAAAGTGTTTTGAGTTCGATGTCCGTTTTATAAAACGGACACGTTAACAAACGTATTCATTAAATTTAAGTACACGAGATTGAAATCGTTATTGTTTCCGAGAATTCATTTATGTGTTAGAATGCAATTAAATTTTGAAATTCCCCGTCACTTAAGATATACGAAATGAATCGAGTATATCATACAAATTGAATCGTAAATCCAATAAAAATAACTTATCGATCGAATCTATGTTTTGAAAAAGACCAAACTTTCGAACAATTTATGAATCAAATTGTCATCAGATGCAACTCAACCAAAAGCAACAATTTAATACAAAACTGAAATGAATACAATGAAAATTATACTAAATGAAATCGAGTATATCATACAAATTGAATCGTAAATCCAATAATCGATCCCCCCATCAATAATCGATCGAATCTACGTTTAAAAAAAAAACCAAACTTTCGAACAAAACGGGCTCCTCAATTTAATCCTCTCAAGATCCGAATCGAATTGTCATCAGATGCAAATCTACCACAAATACAAAATTAACAATCGATCAAACGAAACCACAAATAAAAAAAACCACACACATACTCACCATATGGGCACCTCAGTGCGCCACTTAATTCAATTTGTTCAAGTGACGAATCAAACGATGTTTTAACGAAGCGATTTCCAGACAACACAACATCCTCGACTCCTCGCTTAGCATTTCCAAAATTGAAATTCGGACAGACGACAGGTGGGCCGACTTCCGTTTCCTCGGGATGTCGAATATGGCGTGCCGCAGTGGTGTAGTGGGGAAGGAGCGCCGCTCCACCACTTTATTTCGAGGTGGAGCGCCGCTCCAGTATGAAAATTTCACATTTTTAAATTTTTTTCGGAATTAAGCATTAGAACTCAAAACTTCAAAATCAAGTATTTCAAGACATCTGGATGTAATAGAGAAGGTACAAAAAATGAACAAATGGGTACCACACGAATTGACCGGGCAGAGAAGGGAGCGGTCAAATGTGTACCTTCTTCATTCATTAAGCTCAAATTTGGCACTTATTTTCATAAAAGATTCGGAAATCGGAGAAAAACATCGTGTATTTAGGAAGATAGTCGAAATTACAAACTTAAAAATTGTCAACCCTCGTCAGTTTTATTAGCTTTTTTGCACTTTTTTTCTTACGATTAGAAGATATAACGCTCCACCACCTTTTTTTTTAGCACTCCACCACTTTTTTTAGTACTACACCACTGGCGTGCCAGCACGTCTGGTCCCCGAAAAAGGTGTCGATAGTCGTGGAAACGCATAAATTTCCGAGGACGTGGACACGACATGAAAGACACCTTCGTGTCAGAGGAGTGGATTTCGAAGTCGTTCGCTCCGTGAAAGTAACGGGATGGAGTGAATCCGTAATTGAAGTTGGGTACGAGTGTAGCTCGTACAGGTTCCGAAGCGACGAGGTTTTGTTTGTTTTGATTCGCTTTAGCGTATTTGTATTTGTGATTGATTCGATTGTGTCAATAGTTTGTGAGTGACAATTGGAGTTTATCGCTCGATGAAATGTCGAGTGTGTGAGTAGCTTATGCAAAGTGAAATACAGGATAAGGCTTTTAAGATGTTCTTCGGATTTTTTGTATTGGTAATAAGAAGAATGTGGTTATTGATGAATTTAAATAATGAAAATTGTGGTTTTAGTTCAATATTATGTCAGGGGCGCTGAGAGGAGTACAGTAAAACCCCTATAACGTCTCCCCCCTTCCTATATCGTTCAATGCATGCATTCAATTTTTTTAATATTTTTCAAATGCATTTGAAACAAGCAGTTAACAAGTAAAAATGTCAAAAAAATTGAAAAACTTTAACCCCCTATAACGTGAAATCTATCTTGACATTATAGGGGGGTTTACTGTAAATTCCCAGGGCCCGCCACCGATTCTGAATTTTGTGTTTTGAAGTCGGTTCATGTAAGAATTGCATCCCATCCCCCCCAATTTCACGAAAAAAAATTGAAAGGACATTTTTGTAAGAAATAGGGGGCCCAATTATGTTTGTGCTAATCTGGGGTGGGGGGTGGTAATAATTTATTTATTTATCTTAACTTCGGCACTGAACGCAGGTTTTTTGAAAAATTTTGGACACCTACAAAAAAGTAGTGTTTTTCCAAGGTCCGAAATTTTTCTAAACGGCCCTGCGTAAGGTGATCAGATTTCGAAAATTTCAAAGGACATTGATAAAAAAAATGGTTAAAACTAATTGATCTGAAAAAAAATTGACTTAATTTCTCAAGATCATCTTAAAAATATAATAAACACATCATCATCATCAACACAAGCAATTTTTTCCGTTTTTTTATTGACATCGACAAAAAATATTTTTTTCCTGAGAACAAACTTCCCGAAAAGTGAACGATCCTCTTCAAAAGACAAAGTCTAGCCAACCTAATCCGACATATCTCTTACAAATCATTTCAAAATACCCACTTTTCATCCGAAAAAATTTAATCACACACACATTTCCACCAAAACCCAACACCTCCCATACTCCCCACGAGATCGAATTCCCAACAACGCCGCCGAACAAGGTGGAAATATTCCGCCTCGTCCGAACGTTATTTGCGTAACAAAGAACTTTTCCTCTCCTTCGGGCATTTTGCCTGAACATTTCCCGGAATCGAGCGTAGAATAGATTCAGCGCGAAATTATCCGGCGCTCGATTATGGCCGCTGTCGGCTTCCCGTTTCGTCGTTTATCCCGTTTTGGAAGGTTCCTGGGAAGAAATGTTAATTGTGATGTAAATTTCGAAGAACCGATCTTTTCCTGCTGCGGGAAATGTGCATGCGACCGAGTGATGGTATCGATTCGGCTTTTCGATGTCGTAACTAGGTTTTTATGCGCCCACGTTGTTTTGGATGTGTTTGGAGTGGCAATTGTTGGGTTTTTTTGGTGAAAAGTGGATAATGGTTGACTTCGGTGGTGATCAGAATGGATGTGTATCTTTTGAAATGAAATAAAAAATGAACCGTGGCAAAGTCAATTGGTATGACTTTGATGATTTAAAAAAAAAAATGTTGAAGTTTATTTATAAATCTAAATATGGATTTATGTACTCTGATGTATATGCCGCATTTACTGAACGTCGATAATAGATGGAGCGATTTTTTAACGTGAAATTTACTCAAGAACACGTTAATTATTTTATGAAGTAATTCTCAACCTTTTCATATATTTTTAATCAATATAAAGTGGACACACGAAACTGAACGATATTTTTTCGTGTTTAAAGAATCTCATGTTCAAAATTTCCACTATATATTAATTTTATTCTACGCTCTTTTTAACAAAACTCATCTATAACCGAATCATTGAACTTATAATAATAATAATAATAATTATTATTATTATTATTATTATTAAATTAAATATATGAGATTTTTCAATATATATATAGTGCATGCGCTTTACCTACCGCATCTATCTAAAAAAAATCTATAGGTTTTTATTCCAAATTAGCACTTTTTCATTTCAAATTAGCAATTTCTCATTTCAAAGTAAACAATTTTTCATTTCAAATTAACAATTTTTCATTTCAAATTAACAATTTTTCATTTCAAACTAACACTTTCATAAATTTTAATTTTCGAAAGTGTTAATTTGAAATGAGAAATTGCTAATTTGAAATGAGAAATTGCTAATTTGAAATGAAAGTGTTAATTTGAAATGAAAGTATTAGTTTGAAATGAAAAATTGTTACTTTCTAATGAAAAAGTGTTAATTTGAAATGAAAAAGTGTCAATTTTGAGAAAAAAACCTGGTAGGTAGTGGTTATATAAAAAATAATAAGTTCTATTATACGGTTATAGATGTTTTTGTATGCCGAATACAAATTTCGATAAATATTACATTTAAAAAAACTCATGCACGCACGTCACTGAAAAAATCTATAATTGACATCTTCGAACTCGACAAAATATAATATTTCTCTTATTGAATTTCGCACTCGCCATACAGGTAGACGGCAGACAATGGGTCTGCGAGTCCTGAGGTCGCAGACCTCATCGTTTGGCCCTCACCATCTCGGTCTCGTATATTGAGTCCTTTTTGCCTTATTTCATCGCAAGTTCAGCATCCTTCGGAAGTCTGGATGCCAACGCCCGTCTGAGATCCAACATTATTCCGTGTCCATCTTCCCGAAACGGACGACAAAACGAATTCAAAGTTTATTTTGTAAAATACCAATCCCCAAACGCAACAAGTATTGATAAGAGAAAATGAACGTATACTTCGCAATTAGAAAGTCACTGCGAACATTCAATAACAAGGAAAACCGTTTACGATTTTCAACATTGTATCGCTATAATGCGAATCTTAAGACGTTTACCTAAACGACATTAGAACACGTGACGATTATAATTTTTTTTTCAAAGAATACGTTTTAAGATCATGTATGCTATTGTCGTCCGGGAAACAAATCTTACATACACATTCAGAAGAAATATTCGAATACATAAAAATTATTGATATAACGATCGAATCGATATATTATATCGATTTTTTCGAATTGTAATAAACGAAAATAGGGATGCGATATACAAACAAGACGCAACCCTCGCAAGCGTCCGGATTGAGGTTATGTTCATATGTAAAAATCGCCGATTGACTCACTGTATGGCCCTGCGAAGGTCCTCCATATTTCGGAGACGACGATCAGCAGGTTTCCGGCAGCATCATGCCGAAAACAGTGCGTGAGAAACGTCACCGATCGCCGAATGTCATTACATGGAAGTGCACACAAAATAACAAACTCGCGCGACGCCAGCTGCTGGCGACTGATCGCAGAGGCAAAAGCAGACGACCATATCCCCCCTACTGCTTTTCGCCAGAGGCTGGCAACCTTTTGACGCGTCGAGGCGGATTCGGTGCGTGTTTCGTTTTGTGGATGTTGTGTGTATACACAAAACTAAAACACAAACTAAAATTCTATAGAATTTTAGTTTTGATATGGTTTGTGAATGCTGTGTGTTAAAGGTGGATGGTAGAAAAAAAGGAAAGGTATCGTCGTAAAGTGCAGACCTCGCAGTTTTGTCCCCTTTTGAAATGGGCGAGTGTGGAATGGTGGCAAGACAACTAGTCCAAAGATAATCTGTCTATCGATAACTAGTCCAAGACAACTCGTCTACCAACAACTGGTCTAAAAATCAATATTAAATTGATTATTATTGATTTTCGATAACTTGAAAAAAATTATATAATATAACTTAATTTGAAATAATATTAATTTTTGGACCAATTATCGTATTCATCGTTTTGGACCCATTGTCGTTGGTCGAGTTGTCTTGGACGAATTGTTGTTTAGATAGTTTTGGACCAGTTGTCGTTGGAAGAGTTGTCTTGATCGAATTTTCTGTAGAACCAATTGTCTGTTGGACCGGTTGTCGCTTGGACGAGTTGTCTCGGACGAATTGTCCGTTGAACCAATTGTCGTTTTGACTGTTTTGGACCAGTTTTCGTTTAAACAGTTTTGGACCAGTTGTCGTTGGAAAAGTTGTCTTGGATGAATTGTCTATTGGACCAATTATCCGTTGGACCGGTTGTCTTGGACAAGTTGTCATTGGATAGATTGTCTTTGGACCAGTTGTCGTGGAGCCGAGCGGAATGGGATTGCTGATCTTTCATTATTCGTTCAAAACTCTTTTTGCGCGGTTTCGAAATAAAACGGTTCAAGAAAAAAGAGTGATTGGTTTTTTTTCACATTAACACGATGTAAAAATAAAAAAATGTGTATATTATGGCACAATGGTAAGATCCGGATCAAGCCAGTATACAATTATAGTTATTAAATGAAAATTTACGATGTTTTTTTGATGATTTCACATGGCGAAATTTTGCCATATTGCATATTTTTTTATAAATTGTATTGGATGGAAGTTCCATCCTAATATATTATACTTATGGAACCTTTTCTTGGAAATTTTTATTACCATACATTTTTTACGTGGTAGTCTCTGAAACGTACCTCCCAAATAATAAGAGTTTTGAGTATATTAGATTTTTATTTGAGTTTCGGAAATGAGTCTTCGATTCAATCTTTTGGATGACTGGACAAATATGAACACTAATTGGATCTACTAACAGAAATACTCGAAATAACTCATTACGAATATTCGATTACTCGTTTTCGAAATAATTGAGAGTTGAATATGTGGAGATTTAAAACCCATAAATTATCAAATTTTTATAGATGTAAAGTAGATGATCACATTTATGTACTAACTGCATCATTTGTTACTTAACGTCAACTATTAATAAAATCCAGTGGATCAAAAAACAAAACCATCAACTATTTTAGTAATAAATATCACAATAACTTCACGAATTAACGATGTCAACAAAGAAATACCGTAACAAATAAAACTTTGTAAAGAATTATCGATCTAAAAATCCAATAGAACTTTTGAAATGATTTCTTGTTTGATTCGGATTTTTCCGGGAATTATTATTTTTTTGAAAAGCATTGTTAGGCTGAATGGAAATTGTCATTTTGCCAGTTTTGTTTTGGTTAATGTAAATATCAAATGTACATTCACATAAATTCATTCAAGCATGTATTAAGATTATTCATAAATAAAAACATTGATATTTTATGAAATTTTTGACGAAATATATAATCAAAAAATTAATGAGAGTCAAAAATACAAAGAAAAGTATATTTATGCGCATTTCATTACATTTATTTTCCTTTTCTAGAAAACTACCTTAATTATGGGCTAATAAAACAGTGACACTTGAAAATAATGCGATGATTTTCAAGATACACCTCGTTTTTTGGTAAATTACTAACATCAAGCGATGGGAATTGAGTTTGGTCACGCATCTTTAGTAACATCTCAATAAGAAAAAGCCTATAACGAACGCACGTTTTTATGCATTACGTGCTAGAATTTTTCGGAAAATATCTCACAGTTATTCACTTCGAAAATAATTAACAATGCCTTATTTATATTTCTAGAACGTAAAATATTTTCAAGTACAACTTACAGAATAGACCAGCAACTCATTGGTAATGATGGAGATGTTCTCTTTTCGTGAACCACTACACTGTCTTTCTATACATACACTGCGAAATGTTCCATAACACGACAGTTCATGAAAACACGATAAATAATTAAAAAGCAGCAGACAAAGGGGTGCCAATCGATAAAAACGTGACCGTCCCAAGCTCTAGCATCCATCGGAAAGTGTAAGTACCATCCCAAACAAAATTTAGGTCACCGGGTTAACCCCTCCCGTTTGGAACGTTCCATGCGAAAACATTCCATTCGGACATCGCGCTTTTTGCAAAAACACGACCCGCACGGAGCATCGCCCGGAAAATTACACGCGCGCGAAAAAAAAAACTGTTTACCGCAAAAAAATTGATTCGACTGTTCGATACCAAAGCGCGGAATTTCCAAAACAAAAAAAGCGGGCGCGCGTCGATCGAGCGCCGGCGATTGGCGCGCCTGGGGGCCGCGGACGCGCGAAAAGTGACGTTTGAATTGTCAAACGGCCATTTTCGGCCGCGGACGCGCGCACCCGCCACTGGCTTGACCCGGACTGCGCAGCCCCCGCCTGGAAACTGGGGCGGGGGCGAGGGCGGAGGCCGGGCCGGGGGCGGAGGCGCCGGGGCCCCCCTAACGTTGTGGGGGCGCGGGGAGGGCGGACGTTCATCGATCCGCCATGACTCACGATAGTAACGGACGAGTAATCGATGCCGAGTGTACGAATTTTGCGTTTTCGTGCGTGCGTGGAAATTAATATGGGGTTTTCCGTTCGGAAAAGATATTTATTTTTCATGGGTGTAATAAAAAATATTGTTTTATTTTAGGCCTCAAAATTTTGATGACACTCGTTCACATTTTTTGAGCAACTTAGGATGGCCATTTTTATTGAATTCAATACTTGAACTTTTTTTAATGGGGTGACCTTAAGTTAATAGTTTGCACGGCCCAATCGAGGTCCGCCCGGCAAATCAAACGTTAAACGTATCTTATACTGTGATGTAGTCTTAAAAATTGTATTTCATTTCACTTCACAATTAACCAGGAAAGTGGATTATTAAAACCAATACTGTACCGATGAAACCAATACGAATAGACACCCAATTTAAAGGGTATTGAAAGTTTCTATAAGATACGTAATGGTCAAATATCCCCTATGTATAATAGTGGATATCTGTGTGTCTGTATGTCTGTCTGTCTGTCTGTCTGTATCGATGACACTCACGACTTTTTTTATTTTTCTTTTTTTTATTATGGTGATGGTGATGGTGGGGATGATGATGATGATGAACAAATGAACTGGTTTTATTAATTAAATATTAAATATTCAAATCGGGTGAACATTTCGAGTTCACACAATCGGGTTTTCACATTTTATCGTTTACCGTTTCTTAACAAAACTACAGCCGATGTTATTAACATCGGGCCTATATACTAGTATTATATAATGCTATTTATGATTGTTTCATAATTTTTTATGATTAATTTTGAGAAAAAAAATGAGAAAATGAAATCATTAAACATTGAGTAACTTAACGTTTTTATAAATCCAAATTTGCCTTTAATTATATATCAAATTACTAGCCACATTAAAAAGGAAGGCATCAAAAGAGAACGAAAAAATAAGGCATTTTCGTTTACTATATAGTCACCCTGACACAATAAAATTTATCTAGAATTTTACATACTATAATATAATTTTTAAAGAATAATCAATTAATTTCCTTCCATTTTGAACAGTTTATTATCCTAGTTTTGAACAACCGAACTATCGGTGCAAAAACTGTTTGGAATCAGTTTGAAAAATGATCGAAAGCCATTATTTATTGTGCGATGTTCAAAAATATTTTTTGAGAAAATTTTCAGAGAACTGAAATTAGTAATTTTTACAAATTACACGTTGAAAGTAAAGCGCTATGAAAATATCGATTTTTTTCAAAAAGAGCTTTTTATACATTTTCCGTGTATCAGATAAACGAATTTAATCAAATAAATTTTCCACTTAAAAAGTAAAATCAAGATTTAATACCTTTTTTACGTGCACAGGTAACAAAGGCGAGGTGCAATATTGGACTAGCACGTGCTTTTGTTACGTTCGTAAATCGACTTGCGATTTAATTCGACAACACACCTTCAAACTTTTTCTTAAATAATAAAATATATTACAATTTTATATATTATATCAAAAATTTATTATGCATGAAAGTATATTTTTGTTTATTATAAAATTTTATATCAAGTTTTTCTTTCGATAAAGTTATTTTTATACAGATTCCCTATAGTGAAAAAATACACTTTCGCTAATAACACATTTTCACTGTAGCACTAAAAATTATTACTACGAACTTTAATAAAATATTAAGATTAAAAAAAACAAACGACTCAAACATTTCACCCTCCTCGATTCATTCAACAAAGTCCTAACATGGCTTATTTTTTATTAATTTCAATATACACATCTTCATTGTCCATTAATAACCTCGTTTAATGTCGGTACTCGGCATATACGCCATTATGGAGGAAAATTGTAGCCATGGGATTAGGGTCGCGTTCACAGATGGTGCAGCTGCGTTGTTTATTTAATGTACGTGAAATAAATGCATTCCCATGTGATCTAATTAGTCGGATAGAGGGGCAGCAACCCCAAAATGCTTTTTGACAAATTATATTTTGACCGTTTCATGAATAAAATCTGTTCGGCGACAGAAAAAAAGGGAAAACAGTTTACGGAACGCAGTTGTATTAACGACACTTGCATGTAGGAAAGTCTGACATAATCCTATTATTATGATTGGGTGCAATGGCATTTGTGCACGAATGCATTTTTTTAGTTTCAGTTGAATAATTAAATTAAAAAAAAATATACATTTTTTCTATTAGATGCCGTTCGTAAATAATATTGTATTATAATTAAGAAATATATTTAAAAATAAAAATAACTAATGTATCAATTGCGCCATCTGTGTTGATGGACTGTATTTCAATAATAGTTTGTTTCAAAAATTGTAGGTGTCATTAATCCAACTGTAGTAATTTCAAAAAAATGTATCATTTATGTAGATGACATACATATTTTGTCTAGGAATGTTTTTTTAGTGCGTTATTTTTTTTGAATTATTCGCTCTAATGAAACCGTAATTTTAGCAATTTCATACTCGGTTAATAAATGTATGAAACATAATATGTATTTTTGAATTAGAATCTATTCTATCGAAGCAAAAACATAATGCAGTTTCACAATTTTTGATATACACATTTTTAAGTCTTGAAATTTGCACAAGTAATTGTTTCGTTGCGCATTTGTAAGGTTAAAAAACGGCTTTTCACACTTGTTTTTTCTAGCAGTGTATTAAATTTTATCCAACAAAAATTTTTATGCTACCTACTTATATAAAGATATCATTTGAATAATGGTTTCGAAATATTTTTCCTGTTTTTGAAATTCCTATTTTCATATTTAATCATTTTCGAATCGTTTTGTGGTTTCATTTATGAACATTCGATGAGATGGCAATTTTTCTATATTACACTAAATTCTCTTATTACCCTAGGGATACGTTCCAAAGTCTACCGTGAAAAAAAACCGTGCAAAAAACGATAAGGTGTTCATATAAAAATGGTAGATAGGTTCCAACTAGTAATACGCAATTAAGAAACGGCAATATTTCATTTATTTTAAAAATATAATTAACATACTTATGTGGTCATTCAGTATCACTACTAGATAATAAACGTGCCCGTTTTCTGTTGTTTTTTTGTAGCGAAAAATCATTTGTACATAATGCAGTCCGATATGCGATTTTTTTATTTTTTTTTAAAACCGAGTTAAAGTGAAAATCATCAAAGTAAAAAAATAATTGATTATTTTTCTTGGACCGTGTTATTTTAAAAAACGTACAAAAAAACCGCGCAAAAAGAAAATTTGGTGAAGGTATATATAAATAAATTTTTTTATCTAACTATAATTCAAAATAATTAACGTAAACCATAGACGACTGTAATCATATGTAATAAGGTAAGTGTACCAGTAGTGGACCATATACTTTTATTTGACCATCTATTATTGTCAACAAAAAAAGGTACAAATTAAGATTAAAAAAAAAAATAGTACATGGTCCACCACTGATGTCATTACCCGAATGTTTAATTAAGTGCGTTCAAATAATCTTATCTATGTTTAAATCAGTAAAACATAACAAATATTGTTTGAAAGTTTTCCCTTTTGTTGACAAAGATCAAAATATAAAACGCAGTAAGCATTTTGACATATTTAAAAATAAATATTTCTGAAACCGATTGACTTATTCATTTAATTCGCTTGGACGGTTTGAAATAATCGTTGTACCAGTTGCGGTTTAACATCTCTTTTTTTTAGACTCGATATCCTTGATTTTACAGTTTGAGGGACACTGGAGTGGTGAATGCTGTACACATCCAAAATACATAGTTATTTCACAATTTGGCAGGAGTGTGTGCGGACGCGTACTGTCAATTCTCTTCACAAAATATACCATATTTGTTTAGGTTGTTTCAGCCATTTGTATTCAGAGCTTATTTTATGCACAAAAAGTTATAAATCAGGTAAGGTTTTATATCCAAAAAAAGATAAATAAACATACGTCAGTAAAATTAACCGGTTGTAATGTTGATTCGTTGGAGGCAGTGTTATTTTTAAACTGTGATATTTGTCAATGATTCTAAGTATAATTTACATCTTCTTTTCCTGTGGATATAAAAAATAATATCTTCTTTATGATGCATAAACGTTTGTTATTCCTGACAATGATGTGATCAATAATGATATTAAAAATGTCAATGTTAACTCAAATATTTGTGTAATACATATTATATGATAGTTTCATACACATGAAAAAATTAAATATTCATCATTTGTGTATCCACATTATTATTTCATATGTATATTAACCCTTTGCACTCGTATGTCCCCCCCTGGGTCACCAAACAAGAAAAGCGTTCCACTCGTATGTCCCTACTGGGTCACCAAAACTTTAAGCTTGAATATTTTCTATGTACTATGTTTCGTTGATTTTTATTGATATTTATCTTATTATATATATATATAATGTAGATATTATTTTCCCCATAATTAATGTTAAAATTCATATGTAAATATTAAATTTGAATATTTTAAAGCAAAAGGTTTGAGTTCGATTTTCGTTACGAATTCGAACATGCGCATGCGCAGTGTCCGTTTTCACAATCATTTATCACAATCGACAATCATTTAAATATATTTGACTTCAAAACACAACTATGTTAACGGTAATCACACCCTTACAAATAAATTTTCAAAAACTGTTCATCTGTAATGTTTTTACAGCTTTTTAAAATATCATGTTTAAAATTCATATACTCAGACTAAAACTTTTATAAGACACAAAATAAAAACATTTTACTCCTGCATTTCTATAAAAATACTAAAATAGAGTCTTATGCACGTTGTGTAAGTTTTTTGTTGAACAAAATTCTGATAAAAATACGATTTATTTCCATTTTAAGTTTGGAATATGAATCCAGAAAAATGCATGAAATTAATTGCGAGTTAAGGCTACCCCTACCCAAAAAAAATTACGAGTGGAATCTGAGGGCGCGAGACCTGGCGGTCTCCTTGTCAGAGATATATAGCGCTCCGCCACTTCTTTTCTAGCGCTCCGCCACTTTTTCTTAGCACTACCACTGCCTATTCATGTCATAATTTTTTTTCGTCTGCTAACTACAACGAGCTGAATCAAAACCAACATGTTCCAGGTCACTGCCGGAGACGTGATGCCTATGTCCGGCAGTCCTTTGCCGTTCCAATATGAAGCAGTGCCCGGGATGATGCAGCCCCCTCATCCGCCGACCATGCTCCCATCACTGCCCCCTGTATTGCCCCACACCATGGCGCCTCCGCAGGCCACCGTGCCGAATAGATACGTCGAATTGTTCATCAGTTAACTTGATGTTGTCCGGGTGTTAGTTCAGCGGGCACATTGGACGAAGTGGGTGCCGTGTTGTCGTTCAGGCGGCTCGCTATGCTCCGAAATTGCTCCGGGTCTGGTGCAATTGGTGCAATTGACTAGTTTTAGGGTGGGACTCCATAGTGAATGTAGAAATGTGTGCGAATTGGACCTAGTGACGTCCCGTAGGCAAATAAGGCAATGCCTAAATCTGCCAATGCCTGATTCTGAATTCTAAAATAAATTTAGTAATAAATATTTTTCTTTGTGAAAACATTGAAATTATTTGTGTTTCGGAGTAAAAAATATAATTTTTAATATCTATCTATAGTATTAGAATTGTTATTTAAAAAAAATTGTTTGAACTTTGAACTATGTTTCTAGAAAAGGCAACATTTTGAACTTTGTTTATCGGTGGCAATTGTCTCGGTACATCACTGTGGACCTGTTTACGTTTATGCGGTTTTGTTTACGCTTATTATGGAGTCTTACCCTTATTGGGCCGGTTTAGTCGGGTTTAAGATGTATTGGACTAAATGGGGGTAATGTTTAGATTTATTTAGAATATTCAAACTTTTTGATTCGTATTTTTAATAAATCTCATATTTGCTCGTCTATTGATTACGATAATTTGTAAAAGTTATTATACCAGCTGTTTTGAATTGATTACTTTTATAAAATATTGATACAGTTGATGTTATTAGGTTGGCCTAGTTTGATTCTGTTGGCTACTTTAAAAATTAAACGTACAAAAACATGTTTTTTGTAATATATTTTAATTTATAACTATTTTTTATGTATAACTGTACAATAATGCTGAATTAATCTGAAATTAAAACATAAGAAGTCCATCATTATAAACATCACATTACTGGGCCGACCTATTCGGCACCAGACACATCCAGACGAATGCCACGTATAAACAAATTATACACAGCATTCAAATTATACATAATACCATACCGAGCCCTTAAACGACACCATCGGCAACATGTTTGTGCTTCGTCAACACGCATTGCGTCAATGCGCGCTACAGTCTACCTTCTGTGCCACTAGGTAAAATGATAAGTGCTAATTTGCACTTCTTAACTGCTTTTAAAAAGTGCTTCTCGCACCAGCGACTGTCTACTGTCAATAGGGTGGTTTCCAATCTCGCATTTTGAATGAGCATTTTTCGAATCGGCTTGCTTATTATCAATTATAAGGCACAAATGGTGCAATTACTTAATCAAAACCTAAAAATTGATTTTTTTTAAAGAAAATTTTAATTTTTGCAATTATTGAAATGAATTTGACTAGATTTTTAAGATTTGTAACGTTATATAATTAAATATTGAAAGATTCATCACGAGTTTTGTACAACTCTCAAAAAAATATTTATAAGGAACTTCTTTTGAAGATTTCAAAATTCTAATAGTATCGTTCAAATAGAATATGAAATTTTGAATTTATCCATGTATATTACGATACTTAATTTTGTAAAAATGTGCATCGTATTAATTGATATATTAGAATTTTTGTATTTCATCAAAAGTATTACATTTTTCATCAATAAAAAAATTAAAACAGTCAAAAATTTCCAGTAATGAAATGCAGATAATAGAAATTTCAATACATTTATAATTCTTCTATTTTAAATTTTACCGATTCCACATTAGAAATAATACTTTCATTAATTAATTATTTGAAAAAAAATACCTTTTTTTTTAAACGTTCAATGCGAAACGATCGGAGACCACTGTTTTAGGTTATATAATTTAATACTTAAGATTGATATTCAAAGATTATGTTTATTAATGACGCATTGCCTAAAAGTTTCAATTTATAATTAAAATTAAAAATATATATATTCATATTTATAAATTATTAAAAAAATTAAACTCTAGCTCTCTGAATGTTATGTAATATTTAAAACATTAGTTAATTTAGTTTTACATATTTATTGAGTCTCAACTTTAACAATTATTGAAACAAAGAAGACACTTAACCGATGTGATGTGTACGCGTTTCCCGTTTAAATCTTAAGATATACATATTTTTAGACATATACATATATATATATATATAAACATTTAGTATAATTACACGAAAATATGTCCTTATTGCATAGAGATAAAGGCTGTGAAGATGAGAACTTGTGAGGAATGCTCAGTTTCACTAAAGTTCTGACAAATCTCATTCGACGGTTGTCACTGTTGCGAGTGATGCGTTTGCCTTTTCGATTGATATACAGAAAATTTGCTCATTATGTGTATTTATTTCTATAGTCGTTAGTTAGATTAATTGATAATCATCAATAGTTATCGGCTCTATGCAAAAAAATATATAAATAGAGAATCTTTAAAGTTAACGGACTTCTTCCGAATGCGGAAATTTGTTTTGAATATGTCAACGATCTCTTTTTCCATAACGAATCGACAGAATATAATATTATATAATATGTGTTTGTTGGAATGTTGAAAATTTGTGACAATTAAATTTTTTTTGCTACTTTTCGTGATAATTTTTTAAGTAGGTTTTTATAAATCATTAAAGAAAAATTCACAATTATACATATAATATCAGTAACAAGCAATAATTTTAAGTAATAATAATTATAATAACGATAATGATAATGATAATGATAGTAATAATAATAATAATAATAATAATATAATAATATTGTTACTTACGAACTTATATTTATAGTTTATTTTTATCGATTGTTGAAAACAGCAAATATTACAATGTCTTCCATTTACTTTATGTAAACCTATATAGTTTATTTTCATAATTTTTATTTTATTTTAATAATTTTATTTAAAAAAAATTATATATATTTACAATATAATTTAATGCACGCACACACGCACATATATTATATATAATATATACTTATGTTATAACTTGAATCGTGAAATTTTTCTATAAAAACCGATTGTTTGAAACTATACATAAATGACATAATATTTTTATTTCAAAATGGTTATCTTTGTGAATATATATAGAAAATATATTACTTTCAATTGTGTTACCTTTTTTATAAAAAAATATTGGAATGATTTTTACAGAAAATCTTTTAGTTCTTCAGCACATTAGCAAACTCAAAAAACAAATTAGTACTTTTTTGAGTTTGTTCACTGTAAATCTAATGCCTGAAGGAACTCGAAGGTTTTTTTGTATAAATTGTTTCAGATTTGATTACGCTGCCGAAATAAATACATAAATTTGCAATAATAGTCTTTTTTAAAATGAGAATATCGCATGTATAGTTTGAAGGGTTCAGTTTTTATAAATAAATTCTACAATCATAGTTGTCACAGTAGTATATTAATAATTATTCGATTAAAATGTATTATTTTTATCAGAATTTTGTTCAATTCACTTTTCACTAACGGAATATGCAAGTAAACGTATTCCAAACTCACCGATCTTATTTTTCAAAAGCAATCAACAAAGTGTTAAAAATCGGACACTGTGAATCGTATGAAAATGAATTTCATACAGTTTTCAGAAAATTCGAGTCTCGCTCGTCTTTAAGCAATATGTTCCTGATATACCTTTTTTATATTGTAAATATTGTCATTAGAAGATTACTAACCAATGCCATTGATTGTTATAGCGTCATGGTGCTCATGTCCAAAATTTCCCTTAGCTCTTGCCGAACGTTGAAATGTATTTTTCAGAAAAACGAATCAGGGGATCGAAGCCTTTTACCGGTCACAAACAAGAAATGCGATGCGACAATTCAATTCCAAAATCCTACTCTGGTTAATAATGCAGAGATTTGGGATCCGAATGCGACGATTACATTCTTAATTTGTGACCCGGAATCGATCAGATGACCCGCAGGTCAATTTCGAAACGAAACTGTAATAACAATAAGATATTAAAATTTGATATAGTTATGATATTTTTAAACGTGTTGTTGATGTTGAATTATTAAAATGTGATAGATCAAATATGATAATAGTTAGTAAGAAATTGCGACCCGATGATGAGAACCCCTGACTTAAATAAACCAATATATATTTGTATAAAACTTTGTGATTTTTCTATGTACAGAAATTACTTCATTTGCAATTTTTAGTAATTAAAAAAATATTTATATATATAGTTGAACTAAAAAGTTATATAGAGAATATTTTCCATCAATAGATATAATTATTTTATAATATAAATTGTGTGATATATAAATTAGATATGTTATTTGAATCAGTTAAAGATAATTTAAACAATCAGGGTTTTAAATTTAAAAAAGAGCTTTGTTTTTGATGTTTTTTATATGAATTTTTTATATGCTCTTAACCCATACTTTTTTTTACTTTTATTCTATTTGAGTACTTTTATTGTTGTTTTGCTCCAAGTCTGAATTGAACTGTGCAATTTGTAGTCTATTAATTCTTTACGATTTTTAACAATTGAAAAATTTATCATGTTGTATTTTTTAAGTAGTTAAATGCAAACTTTGTGATTTTCTTTTGAATTAGTTGAATTAAAAGTAATGGCATGACTTTTTTCGCGAATTTGCTCATGCGAAAAATGGAGTCACAATATAAATATATACATAGGCTTATGCATGTATCTTTTGTGTTGAAAATAATTTATTCAAACATTATACATATATATGAATATATCTATATAAATTAATAATTTATTAAATAAACTGATAAACATTTCATATTTATGTATGATTTTTGTGTACTCTTAATATTATTATATATATATATATATATAATATCGATTGAACATATTTTTATTAAATTTGTTTAAAAATTATATTTTCTGTTTTTTTTCCCTTATTTTAATCTTATTGTCCTTTTTGGGGAATTTACAAGTTAGTCAATCAATTTCATGAAAAACTAGCTGAACCCAGCAGACGTTGTCCTGCCAGTTTGTATTATAACAACTTGATATAATTCTATGAATTGCATAACCAAGGCAACTAAATTCAACAAACGACAG
Organism: Hydropsyche betteni; assembly: GCA_028571205.2. NCBI lineage: Eukaryota > Metazoa > Arthropoda > Insecta > Trichoptera > Hydropsychidae > Hydropsyche > Hydropsyche betteni. The sequence goes on along the minus strand of JAOXNN020123111.1, from coordinate 8,454 downwards.
ATCTTCGACTCTTCATACTGATTTTTTTTTAGTTTTAATGATACAACAACCTGATTTGAAGTTCAAAAAGTTGAATTTGTATTGTAAAAACTGTAGTATATGAGAAAATAAGGGGGTCACATCAAAACCTGAGATTTACCGTAGTTTTCGTAATAAATTTATATTTTTTACACTTCACGTATAATGCAAGAATAATCTTTGCATTTGAAAAAAGTTTGAAGAAGCTCTTTGAAATTCAACTGATTTTTTGAAAAAAATATATCGTTTGCAACTAACTGCAAATATTTTAAGGTACAGAAAGTTAACATCAAACGCGATTCCGAATCGAGCAAACAATAAAATAAAAAAAAGCCATACTTGTTTTGGTATCGTGTTTCGTATCTCGAAGACGAGTTTTGCGAAGACTCAAGATTTAACCCGAAATAATACAGCAGTTTCATTTCATTCTTTCTTTATTTTTCATAGAATATAAGACAGGTCAAAAAAATTTTTCGGGTCACTGACTGACAATACAATATGGTCAGTAAATGGATTTATTTCCTAATTATTAATTTTTTTTTCATGTATTATATGTACAATTGTAGTTGTGTGACAATTGATGTGTTTAATGAACATATAAAATAATCTTCAAATTATTTTAAAAAAATACTTTGCATTTATATAAGATAAATGAAAGTGATAGGTGATGACATGTGAAGCCTCATGTTGAGCGTAAATACGGATTTACTTAATTAACACGTATCATATAACCTCAAACTTAGTTGTAAAGTTGAGCGATATTTTACGTAGTCATAGATGGATGAGTAATCTGATTCGTAAAAACGTTGAATGAAAAATCTCCTATATATAATCACAGATATGTGTGTGTGTGTGTCCGTCTGTCCGTCTGTTCGTCTGTTCGATGACGCTCGCGACTTTTTATTTTATTACGTAATAGTATGGTTATCAATTCACAGCCGATGTTATTTACATCGGGCCTATATACTAGTTTATTATACTCATAGACTGCATGTTATACAGTGTGCTGCAGAGTGATTCACAGCCTTAAATGGGAGATAAGTAATATTTTCAAGTAAACATACCTCAGTCCAAAGTATTATAATTTTGGAGTTATTTTTTCGATTTCTAATAAAAAATTCAAAATCTTACCAACTAAAAGTTCCAAAATATTCAAAAACTTGCATTTGCGAACTAAATTTCCCAAATGAAACGTGACATGGTAGACAAAACCTATTTTTGTTGTTTGTTTATTGTGTATTTAATCCATAAATATACAAAACAAAATACAAAAATCTATATCAACACAAAACTATCGAAAATACACGATTAGTTATCAAAAAATTTCTTAAGTAAAGGGAAACTAGTGTTTTTTGATATTTTTTGTTTAAAAAAAAAACGAAACTCAAAGATTTTAAATATCTTTAAAAACATTTCTGTAGTCCTTTCGATTGATGTATCCATGTAGATATTAAAAAAATTCAAAAACACTGGGTCGAAGGTCACTGAAAACGGTTTTTTGTAAACTATCACTTTACAGAAAAATATTATAAATCAAATTTGTAGCTTAAATAATTTCCCACAAATTTTTGGGGACCATTTTTGCGCTGCTTGTGAAAATCGTTTTGTATTTCTATTCCTGACTGTCAATTTTATACGATGACAAGAAAATTTAATCTACTGAAATCAATCAAGTCGGAGTTGGAGTCAAATCATACAAGTGAGACAAAATGAGACAATTTAAGACAAAAGTCAATTTCAGTCAATAAATTTTAAGCCGAATCTACAACCTTGTTGTAAACTAAATATTCTAATATGAAAATAATTAATATTTTTTTATTAATGAACGACTGAATCTTTCGGAATTCTTCGCTTCATCAAGGTTAAGAAAACAGTTTTGATTCAACGTCAGTTGTGTTTGTATCGTGCATGACCAAACAACTTTTAGCTCTCGGCTCTAAATAATGCTTTTAAAATAAGTTCAATCATCAATACCGATATCAACTATGTGTTTTGATAAACACACGTGGACTGGGTCAAGTTTATAAATATTTGAATGAAAAAACAAAAATAATACACGTCGAAAAATAGTTTCAATCATGACACGCAACGCGCTGGTTCTTTTTTCGATTTTGTGCTCAGGTGAGTCGAGTATTTGAAAATATTATACAAATTTCAACTGATCGATATTTATTATTCTAAAATAAATATTTGCGTGCCGTAAATTTTAACACAACCGTATCGTCTTGATGAATAATTGCCACTTTGTTGCTCATTGTAATGGCAGAAGAACGGCTTCCTGGAACCTCAATTATTCGTTAAGGCCTGACCGAATCAAAATAATACAAAAGCAATACACGTTTCGAAGTAAATATGATTTTTTCCTTCAACTATTGACCGTGATTGTATACTACCGACAGTGGCATCATCGGCAAAGTTTGTGTGTACAAACACTAGAAGTGATGTGTGATTGAAAATTCAATTGATGTATTATTATATCCAATGTATGATGAATCGAAAAATGAAAATGTTGAAACAATATAATTTTGATCATTTGTGCCATGTGAAATACAATTATATGAAAGAATAAATGATACTAATGTCAAATAAATTATCTCAAATTCACGTTTGACATATTTTTGGTCTCTTTCGGACGAAAGGGATTGGATGAAGGATAAATTGGACTTTTTTGAATTCGCATTTTATTTGAATAAATAGTCTTCGTACGTTTTTCGCAAATCGGAATAGTTTTTATCTCGTTTTTCTGAACGATATCATATTGACCTTTTTCTTAGTGTTGACCCTGTCGTTTGACCGGTTTCTAAATAACTTTTTTTCCACAAGAAAATTATCTCGTGACATTCGAGCGATGTAATTTTGGTATGCGTCAAATGTATTTTGTTTTATAATATAATTTATTTTCGAATGAGAGCTGGAAATAAACATTTGTAATTGTTGGTAATATGGTTTTGACTTTATCTCGATTCGAGCGTGGGTTGTTTTCATTTTATATTTGAATCATGGCAGTAACCAATAGGTAGGCAAAATTTGCCTTTTGCAATTTTTTTTTGCATTTGCAAATTTTTGCAAATTTGCCTTTTGGAAAATTTGCAAATCTGTTTTTTTTTACGGATTAGCGGTTTAGTGGTCAATTGAATTTCGTATAAAAACCAGGGAAGACCGGATAAAATAACGAAAATTTACATGCATATTATATTATATTATTATACTTCAAACGAAAAACGATAGTATTTTTGTATGGTATACATTTAAAAAGTTGTTTTTTGCCCCCCATAAAATAAATCCTGGCTATTGTATCGATTATAATGAAATTTTTTTCGGTTCGGGTTCGGTCTTCAGTTCGGGTTGGTAATATAATACAATTGTTTTCATTTGAAATTTTTTTTAAACACGTGTCTTTGTATTTTTTGTAAAAAGTATATCTTTTGTTTTATTTCAGCCAATATCTTGGTTCTGTGTTCTATTCTACAAGATTATGATTCAATCACATCGATAAGGTATCAATATATAATATTATAGTTTTAAATGAAAAAAGTTATATATTTTAATTAAATTATTAATCTTTCATTTGTTTATTGTTAGAATTTTATAAAATAAATTGTCATATTTATTTTATGAAAAATAACTATTCAGACTTATTGTTAAATATAAACAGATCCAAAAAAATAATTTATTCAACAACATATAAAAATAAAATAAAAATCATAAAATATAATACTAAAATACTTAAAATAAATTTCATTATCATAAATAATACATAGATATAAATATCGTTATAAAACACACATAACAAATTCATAAATTTCAGAACACCTCTGCAAAATTTGACGAACGACAATTCACTTCCATATCCAGTACTGTTCAGAAACGTGAGGCAAACAGGAACATGCAAGTGAGTAATTGGGAATTCGAATTTATTCGTTGAAAATCGTTGACATAACGCAAATTAATATCATTCCCTGTTTCAGGAAAGGCCAATGGAGATGCAAAAATGGCCAATGCATCCGCAATGATCAACTTTGTGATGGCGAAGTGAATTGTCGAGATGAATCCGACGAGACTTTTGTCCAATGTCGTTCAACCACGTATTTCATTTTTATTATTGTTTTTATTGTTATTAAATTTTTGACGATAATGAGACCCATATACACACAATCCTCCCTTTACGCGGGGGATACGTTCCAGAGACTTATGTATAAAAATATAATCATATAAAAATTGGAGATAAGTTTCATCAGTGTATTTGGATAGAACTTCCATCCGAATATACTTTATGAAAAATGTGTGATGTGGCGAAATTTCGCCATGCGAATTCATCGAAAAATATAGTAAATTTAAATTTAATTTATTAAGTACAATTGTATAATACATCGGCTTGCTTCGGATCTTATTATGGTATAATTTTTATTTTTTATTTATACACAGTATTGAAATTAAAAAAAAGTGCAATAAAATCGTTTTTTTTTTTCATTTTATTTATATTATGTTATTGCAAAATCGTGTAAAAAGAGTATTGTGTGTACTTGAAATTAAAAATATTCGATGTTTTCCCTTGTTATATATATTGATATTTAAGTCTTAAGCATTTTTTAAACGTTAACTATTAGAAATCCAATATTCTGTTTGTTAAGACATTATACAATATTATTTATTCAATTTTTATTTATTTATTATATTTTTTTAAACAAAGGTAATATAATCTCAAGTAATATTTAATCAAAAATGGCAAATCGGGATTTCTATATTTTATTGTCTAAAAGAATATAGATTTTTTTTATGAATATTAATGATGTTACCATCAACATACACAATTATTTTTATTCGGTTAAAAAATAAGAAATAAAAATTTGTGTATTCGTACAACATCGATATAATTATAACTATTATATACTGTAATATGGTGTGTTATTAGATTTCACTTGCAAAATTATATGTTGAATGTAAGAAAACTTCGCATATTTTTCAGATGTTTACCTCAATTGTTTCGATGTACCTACGGAGCCTGTGCTGATGGTGATGCAATGTGTGACGGTACAAAAAATTGTGCTGATAATTCGGATGAGAATAACAAATTATGCACACCACGACCTAAACAAGACAAATGCAGGTATTTAAAAAATAAATTCCAAAAGAATCATAATATGACGTCTTATTTAAAATTCCTTATGACTAGGAATTCTAGTTTCTGGTACATGGGTTCGAAAATTTGAAGTTCCAATTATATTTGAGACACGAGACCATGAAATATTGATTTTTTTGCTGTGTATGTATGTTACAGTTCAAGTATAAACTTTTGTTTGTTTACATCCATACTAGTTTGAGTGTACCCAAACTATCGATTTTAGTTTGAATGTCAACTGTCAAATTTTATCAACATATAATTACGTCTAAACTAAAAACAGACGTCATAAGCATCATGTTTGGGATAGGTTGGGTTAGCGTTTTAGCTTGAGTTGTGAAAACGTGTTCAAAAAAAATTCTCGAAGTTCAAATTGACACGAAGAGCAAACACTACGCATATTTCTCGATGATTATTTGAGATACCAATTTCCACCTTATTGATATTTAGCATAAGAGCGTGCAAACAACTAAAATTGTCGTACCACCCAAACAATTGGACTAGAGTATTTAGAAGGTGAATAAACAGACTGGTTTGTTCCTGCACAAACGAAGTAGACACTCAAACTGTAACACACACACATCTCAAATGGACTCTTCAACAACGTTCATTTTTATATTTCAGCGATAGGAAATACCAATGCAACAATGGCGATTGCATCAGCCGCACAAAGGTTTGCGATGGCCAAGTCGACTGCAAAGACGGATCAGACGAGACGATCCATCAGTGCTTCAACACCCCCTGCCAATCTCAATTGTTCAGATGTGCTTATGGTGCTTGTGCCGATGGTGATGCCGCTTGTGATAACGTATGTGACCGTTTTGGATTAGGATCAGTGGCGGGTTTACCTCACTAGGGGCCCAAAACATTTTGGGGGTCCCATTGTATGTGTTATAAAGTGTATTATTAGTTAAAGTATATTTTGTCTGACGTTTTAGGTAAAGTGTATTTGAATACAAATTGTCTAGTTAAGGTATATTTCAACAGACAAAAATACAGTTTAACTGGTGCTCACTAGTCAAAGTGTATTTTCATCTTGACAGATGAGTTTTTACAGTTTAGATATTTGAAAAGAATATTTGTATTAAGCCATATGTGTATTTTGCTTCTATATTTGACTATTGAAAACAATTTAATAATAGAATAATCTCAACAAGGCATTCATCACAAAAACGTTAGTTTCGAGTCCGTATTAATGGACAAGTGACGTTTAATGGCCCATATTAGTGGACAAGTGAAATTTTCGTGCCATTATAATCATAATCGCCAATTTATTACAATGTTAATAATGTTAATTTATCGAAAAACAGTTCAAAATTCAAAAACCTTTAGAAAACTACTGAAATTTTACTTATTATAATTATAATACTTGATGTAACTAACTCGACCCAACAATATTTATCGTTTTTTGTATTTTTTTAGTAAAACTTCATTTTTTTTCAACAATTCAGGAACGATATACAATCTAGATTTATATTTAACTATTAACTATAATCATTTCTCTCAATGTTTCAAACACTAAATACGTGCGACTTCGAGACGGTTTGCTAGTGTCATTGGCAGCACCGGCTTGTTAGTTGACGTTAAAATAAACATTGTCTGACTCTGGCTAGTTAAATCATATTTCCATTGTGTCACTACGTGGGCTAGACAAAATATATTTTAATTAGTCAAACTATATTTAAACTGAGAAGTACACTTTGACTGTAACATATATATTACAATCAGAGTGTCCATGGTCGTTCGTGTTATAGTCAAAGTATTTATAAGTTAAAATATATTAGACTAATTTAAATATATTTTACCTAATCCAATTAGTTGTTTTATCTGACACAATGGAAATATATTTTAACTGGTCAGGACCAGATAAAATGTATCATAGCTAACTAATTGTAAGCCAGTGTTGCTAGCACCACTGGCAAACCATTTCGAATTGTCATTCGCTCATGTTTACTCTGGTTTTTATCATTTCTGTCATCCCCTTCGAGAAACTTATTATAATAGTCGAAGAGAAAGGTACAGAAATTTTACTTGTCCACTAATACGGGCCACCACTAAACGACACCGTTTCATTAATATGGGCTCAAAACTAACGGTTTTGAGATGAATTCATTGTTGAGATTATTGTATTATTAGAATCTTTTCCATAATCTAGTATAGAAGTTAAATATACACATGGTCAATACAAATATTATTTTTAAAAATCTGAACTGCCAAAACTCATCTGTCAAGTTGAAAATACACTTTAACTAGTGAGCACCAGTTTAACTGTATTTTCGTTTGTTGAAATATATCTAAACTAGACAATTTGTATTCGAATATAAATTATCTAAAACGTCAGTCAAAATATATTTTAACTGATGATACACTTTGACTGTAACATATACATTGTCTAGAGAATGTATACGCATACTTCAAGTTTTAGAGAAAATGCACAATACTAGATTCCGAATTCACTATTTCTAGACATATCATATATTAACTAGAGTATGCATCGATTAGACAAACCGTATATAGCTCGTACCGGCCGGCGTACCGCCCGGAGAAATGCATCAGGATCAGTTCCTTCGCCCCGGCGGCGGCGGCGAATTCCGCGGCGTCGCGGGCGGTCATGTGGCCGTACTTCTCGGCGGCCTTGCGTTCGCTCTCGGCGTACGAGCAATCGCAGTAGAGCCGGTCGGCGCCCCGCGCCAGCGCCATCAGGCCCGGCCGCGCCGCGGCGCTCCAGCGGGTGTCGGTCACGTAGGCGATCCGCCGGCCGGATTTCTCCACGAGGGCGTACGCCAGGCACGGGGCGCTGTGGTCCGCCGCGGCCGCCTCCACCACGAACTGCGCGTCCTCGTACACCACCGTCCCCTGCCGCGGCGCCGTCCGCAACTCCGGGGCGGGGAGCCGCTCCAGGAACGGCAGCGGCACCGAGACCAGCGCATCGGGATGGACCTCCACGAGTTCCAGCACCAGCTTCTGGAACGGGAACCACTGGTGCTCGTACGCCGCCAGCCGCTGGTGGACCCGCGGGATCAGCCCCGGCGGCCCGTAGACCACGAGGGTCTTGTCGCGGTCGAGGTTCGCGCGGAGGATGCGGTCGAGCCCCACGAAGTGGTCGATGTGGCAGTGGGTGACGAACACCCCGCGGAGGTCCGCCAGGCGCTTCAGCGGCAGAGCGTTGTCCCCGGCGTCGAAGAGGAAGGCGTCGTCCCGGCCGGGGTAGTCGAGCCACAGCGCGGGATCGCCCGCCGAGCCGTTGACCAGCCGCATCTCGGCGCCGTCCGCCATGCCCGGCCCCCTGGGTCCCTTCGGCTTACGGCCGCCGCAAG
>JAOXNN020122510.1:0-29558 GCA_028571205.2 Hydropsyche betteni | reverse complement strand
AGGATCTTTTTTGGCTGGGTGATGGAGGACATTACTTTAGATCTCTTCTTCCTTCTTTCGTTTGGTATACTTTCTCTTCTTTGTCGGCAGTTCATAGTCTTCCATCCCTATTGCGTTGCTTTTATTTAATAATTATAATGTTCTGAATTTCAGTTTTTAGAGAAATTATTTAAATAACTCATACATGCTAGCGATAAGTGTAATCAGATACTGTTTTCCTAAAGATTTTATTAAATCCACCTAAATATCTTGAAGAATTGATAAATTATGAATTATGTCTATCTAAATCACCTTAGAAGGGTCATGAACCAATCGTACTTTCCAATCAGGTTCTTTATCATGAGTGAGCTTGTCGTCCGATAGTTGAGAATCATTATCAACAGCTTTTGAGTGTCCACATACTCCTTCTGAATCTATCTCCTTACCCAACCAATATTCATTGATTCTTCAATACTCTCCAAAGTCTTCCTTTTTAGAGTTCGCATTATAAAATTGACGTCTTTTGCACGATCAACCCATTCTAGATTCTTCGGTTGCTCGCCTTTACTGTCTTTCGTCATTTTGCATTTGATTTCCTGGCAGATTTATAAGATTATCTTGGAGAAAAAATAGGATACATTATTCACAGCAGAACCCTTCTTGTCTGGGAAGTTCTTGGCATGCCTGTTATGCTCCAACTCCACACATTGTTTGATGTACTCTAGTGTTACAGAACCCTCTTGTATTAGCCTAATCAGTTCATTATAGTTGCCTTGGATGCTGAGCTTTTAGGTACTCCAAGTAGTAATGATAGGGGTCGACTGAGCAATCATTTTCTGGAGTATCTAAATGCCTTCTAACAATATTTTAGCCGCAATAGGATCCATTTGGAGAGACATAATGAGGTCGACAATCAGATATCCAGGAATTAAAAACTTCTCCAAGAAAGGACGGAGGAAGTTACTGGCCGGAGAGGAGAGAAGTTTGTGAAGCTCCGATACTCTGGAGAGCTATGCGAGTTTGAGCAAAAATAGGTCCAACTACTTCTGAGCGCCAAAGTATTGTTTACAGGCAACAGCCATACACTTCAGGAAAGACTTCATGCTCTTTGTCTGGTTGGTCCTCTTTTCTATCATAATTTCCTCCAAATTTAGGTCCGAGCTGGCTACATCTTTGTTTTATTTGAGTAGTTGTTTACAGCACTCCGTTAGATGATCTTGGAAGGAGATTTCGAGAGTAATTCTGTTGCTGTTGTAGAAGATAAGAAATTGTTGAACGGTATGTCTTTGATGTTCCGTATAAATTAATGACACCTTTCTCTAATAGCCAATGGGCTATCTTTGATCGTCATCTTGAGAATTTAGTGGTGGATCGAAACGGTGTATTGAATTGCTCAGGCTGAGGTATTCCTATTGATAAGTAAAAATATTACTTCGTCCAGTTAAATAAGAATGTTTGTGTAACCAATAGATAATTCTGGGTCTTTTAACATATCTATCTCTGGACCTTAGTAAGATTGGTTCGGCGGAAGATATTTAGCCTAACGTTTTGGTACATCTGTTAATAGTCCTTCAAAAACAGAGGGTTCTTCGTTAGGCGATCGCATTTCAGCAACCTAAATAACCATTTAGTTGATGGGCTCTTCAAAAGGGTTCTAATTGTGGAGTGAGAAACCTTATGATTGGTCCTATTCAAAATTTTTCATACGGATTATAATCCAATAATAGTGGCATAGCCTTTTAATAAAAGTATCGAATACCATTAATTATGAACTGCATCTAATTTGTTTCAATTGATATCAATAAGAATTTATGACTAACTTGAGTTTTTCAGCAGGAGAACCAAAGCTCTATGTTGTTGTATTGATGGTTTTTAGGGTCTCGCGTAGATTGTTTAGTCATTAGAGAATAGTCAGTCAATATTGAGTTTTAGGATGGGATACATTGAAATACAAAGAATTTAGGTTCAATGATCTTCAGCCAACAAGCCAATGAGAGAGTATTCAAATAACCTGTAAGATGCTTAGAGCCTGCACAGATAACAATGAGTGGACACGGCCATAATATTCAAATTCAGCTAGATTTAATTAATATTTATGTTAGTCTGAACATCTTAAACAGTCTATCGTAGAAGTTTATGGGCCGTTGACTGCTCATACTTCAAGCAATCCAAGACTCATACTGAAATTACTGATCGAAAAACAAAAATAGATAAACTGCCATAATTTCGTCTGTTTTGTACTAATAACTATTACAAGGAAGAAGGCAACTTCGAAATTTAATCTGATGTTTATGTGCATACACAGTCCTAATTGCTTGAAAGAGCATAGTTCTGGCTGTCAGGCTTAATTTATAAAGGCTGTTTTCGATTTATTTATTTCCATCTTATTTCTATCTATCTTCATTGCAATTAATTTGATGGGAACTACATTGAGAATGATAACAATATCGATTTATTTTCATCACGGCAATTACCACTTGAAAGCATCTGCCAGCTCTTTTACCCTCTCGTCGAGGCTACCGTCCAACCATATGCTGTTTGATTTAGTAGGCTGCTTCCTCGAGTCAGTGTTATTTATCAGAACTAATGGCACCTCTGCTCTTACCATGTCCACCAAAAAGGCGAAAGGGTACACTACTAACGATGTTCCCATAATGATAACGAGGTCTGCCTATTCCATCAGGTTGCAAGCTGTGGCGAACTCTTTCGGGAGGGCCTCTCCGAAGAATACAATGTCTGGTTTGATGAGACCACCACAAGAGCACCTAATCACATTCTGGTCCTAAATAGCTTTTTTCCACTCCTCCATGAGGGCCTCCTTTTTACATTATATGCATCTAACATTTCTGAAGTGGCCATGAGCTTGGATGAGCTTTTCTAAGGGAAGTCCTGCCTCCAACTACAACCCATCAATATTCTGGGTGACTGTTTTAAGTAGCTGTCCCTCATCGTTAAGCTTCTTAATGAATTTATGGGTAATGACTGGTTTAATGCCAGGTTGGAAGCACTCTTTACTGAGCATGTAGAAGGGTTCTGGGTTGATTTTAAAATAGTCGAGATGGAAAATCGCTTATGGCTGAGGGAGATTGTACTTCTGTAGCTTACTGTAAAGGCCTGTCCCTGGTGTTCTGAAATCTGGAATACCTGCCGATACACTAATGCCTGCCCCTGTTAAAAACACAATTTTGTTGAACTTTTTATCTCTGATCCCATTAACCAACTACTCTTTGGAAAAAGTGGGCTTTGGCATCTATTTGGGTGTAGCTTCCTGGTTTATGGTAGCGTTCTTCTTGAAGGCTTCCGCTAATCTATTCATCTCTTCAGTATCATTTCCGTCAGGAAATTTCACCTTGCTGAACTTATTTCTCAGCAGATTCATCTGTAAACTTGTTATGTAACTGTCGCAGATATAACACCAGAAAGAGGCATCGCTCAAACTGAAAGCAATCGGATCTTTAGTTTATTAGTAATGGCTAGCCATATGTCCCTTGACATATCTGGAGCAGAAGGACCCGGTGCACTTGAGGCAGATCCATTACTCAGTAGTATCGCTACAGTCTTTGCAAGCAGATTGCAGAATGCCCTACCCTCTCAAATCTAGAAGACTATGCATAGAGTTGATCCATGCAACATCGACATGTGGGCAGTTTCTCTTAGGTTAGATTGCGAAACCAACCTGTCCTGGTACTGTCGTTGGTAGTGCTTTTGAAGCTCCTTAGTCTTTCTCCATAAATCTTTACTTTATTGTATACTTAATAGCAGTGGGCATTTAATGTTGTATGTTATTCTGTTAAATGCGGACCAGCAGAAGTCAATAAACAGAATTGAGCAAGATCAACATTCAGAAAATTATATTGAATATATAGAAAGATAAGTATGGAACCAGCATCAATGGGCGATCTCCTCAGTCATATCAACTATCTTTAGGACCTGCTCAAACAACACAGCATCCCATTCAACCCTTACAAACGATTCACTGAGACCACCTACGGTATCCCATAAAACACTCCCCCGTTAAAAACCAATCTCAATCCCAAATAATTGCCTAGGCATCTAGTGTAGAGATATTCAAGACAGATGCTTCTAAATGAAATACAATACGAGGGACAACTCAAGATAGTAGCCGCGAAGGTGGCGATAATTGGTTGCGGAGGAATAGGGTGTCCCTTAGCAATGTATTTGGCTACTGCTGGAGTAGGTACTCTTGGACTCTTCGATAGTGATAAAGTCGAACTCAACAATCTTCATAGACAGATAGGCCACTGTACTAAAAATATTGGCGTTTCAAAAACTCAGTCTTTGGCGCAGACCCTCAACAACCTTAATCCACATGTTAAGTTGAATTTTCATCCTTTCGTAACCACCCAGACTTTGGCTAATTTGGACCAATACGACATCATCCTCGATGGTTCGGATAACGCCAAGTGTAGGTATCTTGTGAATGACTATTGTGTGAAGAATGTAAAAAAATTGCTAAGTGGGGCTTGCATAGGTTGGTAGGGACAAATAACAGCCTATGGAGGTAATGCCTCGTGCTATCGATGTTTGTGGGGAAATGACTAAATCTCGCAAGGAGGATGTTCTACGAGGGGAGTTCTGGGAATGTTACCAGGCATAGTTGCCATGATCGTTGCTGTTGAGACCATCAAGTTGATAGTTACAGGGAAGACCGATCTGTATGGTAACCTCATATTGTATGATGGCCTAGGGAATACTTTTAAGAAGGTTAGACTACGGAACAAACAGCCATAGTGTATTGTCTGTGGAGAAGTATAGTTCAATATACAGACGTACAACTACGATAAGTATGATCCCCCATGCTCCAAACCTGCCCCAGAAGTCACTACTATCGATTGGTAAGAGTATATTAAAAGTGGAAAAGGCCTTCTATTGGATGTAAGGGACACCCCCATGTACAATATTGTTAGGTTGTAGAATTCTGTCAATATACCCTACGACAAACTGATCACTATGGACAGAGAACAAATAAAATAAAAAGTTGACTCAAAGAAGGACCTACCCGAAACCCTATTCGTTTCCTGCCGAAAAGGCTTCCTGTCGAAAAAATCTGTTGACCACCTGACTAAACTTGGAATAAAGAGTATCAATGTGAAGGGAGGCATCGAAGAGTATGGCAGAGTGTATGATCCCCAAATCCCACAGATCTGATTCCTGATACAAATTTGTTTAAACCGTCAGAAAAATAATTATTTAAATGGGAAACTCTCAGCCCCAGGTTGTACCCCCACAGGTACTGTCCTTCCCTTCAAACAAATCACTGCAACCAGATTTTTTGATAGAGTACTGCGGAGCATGAGGATATATCTCAAAAGCTAACTATGACTGCCAGATCATCAAGGCGCTTTATCCTTACGCTCGGGTCAGGGTTGTCAGTCCTGGACGCACTTCCAACGTAGTAACTAGTATCGGAGGAAGAGTAGTATGGAATGACCAAAAGAATGGAACTGTCAATCAGATGAATGCAGCTCATTACGCCCAGGCTATCAGGATTGCTGTTGAGGGAAGATGATTTACCATCAAGAATCGGAAACCGAACTAAGATGTCAGAATGAAATATGGAGATTAAATCTCGTTGAAGAGGTCTCTTTATTGATAAAAGATGTTTGTGTTAGGTATCTAAGTTGTTAATTATCAGATACAATATTGAGTCATATTTTGACACAAATTAGTTGGTTATACTTGAGGAGCTCAAAGTTCGATTGCTAGTTCGCTACAACAGAAAGTATTATTGAGGTTGACCATTACCGATATTATATTATCAACGTCTGTCTATTAAATCCTTAAAGTTATGAAGATGCTCCTTATTCTTGTGATGATTCTTCACCTTTCACTCGCAACGACCTTCGAGATCCCTAAGGTATACTCTTATTATGCTCCTAAAAATGTTGGCAAGTCTGCTTTTAGCAAATTTGTCAGTACTGCTGTTGATAAATTCACTGGACTCTTCAAACCCAAATAGAAGGCTAAATCTTCGATGAGATAGAAATAAAAAGAAATTCGACGTCGAGACAGTCGCCTTCCAGAAGAAGATGATGACTGACGATAGCTGTTTGAGGTTGAACGTTCATTATCGCTTACATCTTTTAACTTATTGCAACATAGCTATCAACATATCAACGACGGGACAAAGGGCTTACGTTGGGCTTTTTCATCGCAGGGGACTTTCCGCTGGCGTATCCATTACCTAGTGTATTTTATTTATCGAATCTTGTGTTAATTCGGAGATCTCGCTTAAGAGGGGATACTTTCGTCTATTTGTAACTGACTCTTTAAGGGGTCCTTCCTGTGCGGCCTAGTCTCTCTGGTGTACGGACATTATCCATGAAACATCCAACTTTGTAAGGTGAGCAGTTTTTTTGTCCAATAACAACTGAATTTTTCTTTCGAACAGGAGAGCATTTTTTGGTGGGGGTTCTAACACCTGAATACTCTATGTTGTTTGCTTCGACCAGAGTTGATCCTCTTCTGTTAGTTTTAGGTCCAGAGTTCTGAGCAGCTGCGATCATCTCCAGCAACTAATCGAAGCAGGGCCTCTCTTCATCTTCTATTTCCAGCATCCTGACCATAATGTTTGAAAGGGACTACCCAAAGTACGTCTTAACTTTACTCAACTTAGAAACTAGGGCAGATACATTAATCTCGAAGGTTTTGTACTGGAAAAGCTCACTGAGATCTTATTGGAAGATTATTTACAGGGCCATAATTCCTAATGCGTAGACGTTCGATTTTTGAGAATTGTGCTTAGGATACACCTTCTTTTGGCTGAGGTTCATAATGAGCTAGGGGGAGAGGTAAACTCCCTTGGTACTGCTGTCTCTCAATACTTGCTGGTAACCCCATTCAGGTGGCTTTTACCCAACCACACCCCACTTCCCAGCGAAGGCTATCCTACCTCTCCCCACTCCAACATCACACTCACGACACAGTTCCGATACTCCTATCAATAACTGAACCAGATCATCCACTGTCTCCGGTTTGGATTCCTCCAGCAATGTAAACTCAGGAATGACTAACAGACTAGGTGGCACTAGATAGTGTAGGCTGCCATGAGAAGGCTGGTTGTTAGTCTGTGCTTCCCCGAGCAGGAACTCCATATTGTTATACCTAACAAAATGCAGATTCCCATAGACTGAGCAACCTGAATAACCCTCTACTTACTTCTCTTGCCCAGATCCTCACATCTGGCGAGATGTTCCTGGATGTTGTCGACCTCAATGATTTTAGACTTCTTGTTGCCCATCTAACGATATTTTATTAAGACTTCAATAACCAACGGATGATAATTTTAGACCAGAATCGCACTAAATACAACAAAAATAAACTTCAATCCTCGATAATTTTATTTAGCCACCTCAAGTTTTCCTTTTAAAAGGTATCAAGCCGACTCTTAGACTGAGTCTTTTTTTGGTTAAGGTCCCTCTACCGAAGGGCAAGATTTTTAGTTAGCTGTTCACCCTAGTTTAGTTGTTTGAGTATTGAGGTACCCCTTAAACAGTTTTTAGGGGGTGTTACGAACAGTACCTTAGGGAAGTGGTCATCCTCCATCGGATCTTCATTTTACATGTCCTGTCTAAAATGCCATTCTCCCGCTCGTTGCTACGAATAGATATTATTAAGCTGGGCAGCCTCCACGAAGTTTTTCTATTTGGTCTGCAGTTTGCAGCGATTACCTGGGTAACCTAATTCATACATATGCTTCTAAAGGCATAATTATAGTTTTGACAGTAGATGCACACCCAATCGCCTTGCCTTACTTTCTATCGTGGTGATTAATACTGTTTTGTTTTAGCAACTGCTTCCATTTATGTTATTTCAACGCTATCAATAAATCATCTTATTCGATTTATCATCTCAGTTGAACCGGCCACCCACCCACATCAAAATCAATGTCATCACGAAACAGAATACAGCCCAGGTGAACGATCTGCACGCCAGCATCAAGGGGTGGTAGTTCAACTCCGAAAAACAGCTCGAACACATCTCCGAAGACAAGAGTTTGTGAGGTTAGAGACACACTGAACAGGTTTCGATGTTTTAGTTGAGATCTTTGATTAGTTGCTACCTTGTGTATTATTATTAGTTGGTTTAGATGTCTTCGTCCTAGTTCTCTTAACCGGATTAGTGTTCACCTTCATTATCGTCAAGTGGATGATCGGGATCTATGAGCTTTTACTATGTCTGCATACTAGATTTGCAGTCGATCTATACACTGTTAATATTGAGCTTTTCCATAAACTTTCGACTGACTGCTGGGACCTTCGTCAAATGGGAACTCACACTGACTCTTATGAGCTTCGGGGAATCTTTGTAGAGTCCAAATATTAGCAGTATTCGAACAGCCACAGTTCGTTCGAGGAACTAAGCCGAAAAGGTGGAAGTACCCACAAGCCGTATATCATTAGGTTTGGAAACCTCCTACTATTTCTAATTTGCTGTCGGTAGGTATCTGGCAACCAACCCTACCACAGTTGTCTCCAAAGTTTGGTTGCATATTTAGTTGAGAATCGCCACTAGTTTCTCCAGCAGCTACAAGCTATGTTCTTTCTAGCTAAATTCTACAATCTCATTCAGCTGTTCCTCCTGACTGGAATCCTTGAACAGACTGACAGCCTACATTTAAATTTAAGGGTTGCTCCTCTACACCGCCTTTATGAAGTTCTCCAGCAAAAACTCAATACTCTGTTGGAAGGTAGAGTGGACATTTGCAGTGGTCAACTAATCCGGCTACACATCCCTCCACAAACTGTCTATCTAATCAATAATCCTTCGTATTTTAATTTGGTTCTTCTGTGCCTTCCTGTCCTACTTCATAGTATAAAATATTAAGATCGATAGATTGGGTGGGTCTATAGTGCAAAGTAGCATAGAGAATACAATTCAATTGTAGCTAATACTACATATATTATGATGATTTATGGAGCTCTGTGAGAAAGGACCAGCTTGTAGAAACTCAGCCTGCAACAAAATACATCCTTGGAATGTGCAGTTTCAGATGAGAGGGCAGCCTCAGCTAAACAATATCGGGCAGTTATACACGCACTGTATGTGGGGGACGTTTCCGTCAAACCCCTGCCAATTTAGTAACTATCAGGGAGGGTACTACCCGGGCAAACCTCCCCCTCAAGTTAAACCACCTCCCAATAAGCAATAATAACCGGAAGTCACCGTCGAATAGCATGGTGAAGATATGCCGCCATAAGTTGCCAAGTAGAAGACATAAATGGTAGGTGGATCGAAGAAGTCGGAGGGGAAGCCAGACAAGTGCAGAAGGAAGAGATGCAATAAATACTAAAAATTTAATGAAGAGCAATCCGATTAACAGTAGAAGATGTCTACCAAACCCAGATAATATACTAGTGAGGAACTCGCCTAACAGTTGTAGTAGTTGCATATCGACAAATAACAGTTCGATAATGCTATGGCCTACCTGAATTCTAATGGGTTCTACGATAGATCCATCAATATTCCCCTACTCAAATGTGTGCAGGGGAATGCTGAACTAGCTCTCCAACTGATGCTGGAAGCTATTGCTGATGAGAAATAAGATTAGTTACGGATTAAGATGGAGGAAGACGTGTTTTTTAAGTTTATTCTACTCAAAAGTCTAGGTTACGAGTAATGGTTCGGTCGTTACAAAATACTTCGTGTCCTGTAGAAATGCAATAACGATCTTGAAGACGCAATAAAACTACTACAGAAGAAGTCCCAAATAAAATAGAACAAGCATAAGTGCAATACAAAGGTGGGTAATCTGGAATATTAGCCCTACAAATTTAACTATTGTTAGGACATACCAAAAGAGTCTGAGTTTTTAATCGACTGTTTCAACATCCTCTATACCAACAAACACTTGAGGAAATTGTTTAAGTCAAATATTATCATGCTCAGAGCGGAAGCCGTTGTTAGACTGAGGATATTAGTGGAGACTTTGGCGGAGGGACATCTAGTTCTGGATCAGAAATTTCTGCCAGATGAAATTTAAAAAGAGATTTAGGACTAGATTGGAGTGGTAATCAACAAACCCAAGCTCATAAAGGAAGTATGTGCAGCATAGGATTCCAGTGCCGACGACAAGATAGTTGAGATACTATCTGGTATGACACCCTAGAGACAGAGCAAAGTACTATTGGTAAGCAGCGACAACGAGCTCATTCAACGCTGCCTGCGAGTGAGCGACGGGCGGATAAAGGTAATAAATGGCAAACAGTTCATAAAAACTGCCAAGAAGATGCATGAGAAGGGTATTCGCAAGAAAATTTTAATAAAGAAATAATGAGCTATTGTGTGTAATTAAATACTATTTGTCTGCACTACATAATATCAACGAACTATCCATCCGTTCTACTTGTTAGAGTTATTTTTTAGCAGAGGGAGTCCTTTTTTATTGGGTTTCATAAACATTTTGGGGTTTTGTTCGCTAGGGTAATCCACGTTCTGGGGGTTTAGTTGCTGGATCCTCTTCTCACGCTTTATCTGGAGGATAGGGTTCTCAATTACACCCTACTTCTGTCGGCTAGTATTGTAGCCTCTTGACATCTGGCTCTCTAATAGCTCACTCCACTATTTGGATGAATGTTGGGAAGCGTAGGAGGAGAGTATTAACCCTTTGCTCGAAGAAGAAGAAGAAAAATCATGGGCACGGCTATTACTCTGCCTGCTTTGCCTACTCTGCTGCATAAAGTCTCTAACCACCTCCACTTCTTCCTCCTACTCCTGGGCTACCTCAGACTCAAACTCTGCCTAAATAACTTCAAAAAGTTGTTTGGGTAAGTATCTCCTCTCTCCGTTCTCATCCAGCATAAACAGCAGTATCTTAACGAGCCTCTCTCCATACCTTTAGTGAAACAACTGTACTTGGGATTATAATACCTCGAAGTCAATTACTCCATTCTCATAATCGAAACAGTCCTCACAGGATTCGAGTAGTCCGCATTGCAGAATACACAGTGCCAGACAGAAAATATCGTTTTTGAAGATGTCTATTTCCTCATCGTCTTAATGGGAAATATGCGTTAGAAGCTAAGGGGAATAGTAGTATCCCTCATGGATAGACAGTGGGGAGGCACTAGCAATGCTGGGATCAGCTACTTTCACCACCCCCTACGCCAAACAGATATCGGCTGGGGACATACATCCATGCCCTGTAGACTCCACCTCCAAATAATCCAAGGCCTTTAGCGCACTAACTAGTATGTTCTCAAGCTATTCTCCTGTGAAAGCATTCTAATCCTGCTGTCTAACCTAAATCTCTTAGATTAGAGTATGAGTGGAATACTCATAAAAAGCCACGATGGTATCGAGATCGGGACTCGCGTAAAAGTCTGAAATAGTACCACTTATACCGATGAGGGAGAGTAAATGATCATGGTAGAGCTCCTTCTGTTTGAGAAGAGCATCCCTTTTAGTTTTGAATTATTCGTTGGAGTAGATCTCGATTTAGCGCATGAGCACCATCTGATGAGTTTCGGTATCCCGCAGGATGGTACAGCCACTAGGTGCTACCCCCTCCAACGTTTAACACTTATGGATGAAATGTTAGAACTGGGTACGATCCATTTCCCTCTACTAACAGCTATTATATTTTATACTCAGCATATAATGAGCAGACAACTTGAAGAGTCCATCTACATCAATATGCCGGGAGCAGGAGGAGTGGCAGGACCTGGTACCATAGCCACAGACAAACGGTACACTGTTAAGAAGGATATCAAATAAAACCCAAACCTCATGGAATCGGTAAGAAGTGGGTGATGGTAGGTGATTTGCCTTAATTGCAATACTTTCGTGAGGATGGAGGACTTCGATGAACACTCGATGGAACACATTAAGTAGGGACTGGTGAGGGGACCAGAATGATACGTAATATCACTTCAGATGGGTGAGCGGGTGGAAGCTGACCACTTTGACAACACCACTCTTTATTTTTTGGAGTTACTCGGCGGTAAGGGGAGTACCGTCGTAAAGACCCTCCTTATTGAGGGATTCTTGCATTTTGATACGCTATCGGACCCTAATGAATTGGGCCAGACGGTTCAGCATCAAATGATCTCTGGGAAGTCCATTTGCTCTACATTCATCTTCGATTTCTTCTTGGGATTTGGAAAGGAAACGTACTGGTGGTTGTATGGTGGGGTCAACTTCGGGTGTCTCTAGGAGAAATTAGAGTCCATCCAAAAATTAGTCCTAATATATCACTTTAACTCTCCAGATCTAGACCAGAGAGAGTAGTTTGTTTCGTATTTCTGGTTGACTGATTTACTATAGAAGTACATCCTGATTGATAGGTACTGTAGTATTTCTGGCAGTACTACTTTAAATAGACCTGGGTAGCTCATTACTAGACTGTTGTGCAGGATATCTGATATCAGATAGATAAGCTCCAGTGCTTTGTCTACCCTCTGGTGGATCCATACTGACATTGTTAACACAATCTCCACCGCTTTATCCTGATTTCGAATAGCGAAAATCATAGGCTCCTCAATATCATACTTTTTCCTACTCAGTTTATTTAAGAGTCTACATAGATGATCCCTGTCCCTATCGTTGAGCATCCTTATCGGCGGCCTCTACTTCGGCGGTATGTATATCCTTCCCCCTTACTGAATATAATATGGTTGCTGACTGTAAAATGTCTCTCCATCACCCATCAAGTAAGAGTACACTCTCCACCTGTAGTACTGGTTCTCTGCCGAACTATTCTACAGTCATCCTTCACTTACATGCTTCAGAAATTCAAATTCCCTCAGATTTCGCTTAATAATCGCCTACTCCAAGGCCTGCCCATTGACAATTGTCATCTGCGCGAGTCTATCAATTGTCTTCCTGAGGAGGGTACTCGACGGAAAGCTCACATAAACAACCTAACCCTGTGGCGGAAGATCGAAGCACCACCTAAACATCACATATTGCTTGCCTTGGTTATCTGTTCTGGGCTCTCATCTGCTCGTAGGATTCTGCTGCTCTCTCCTTATCACTGAATCTATAAACTGAGTAGAGGTGGCACTCTCCATTCTAGTCGTAGCTACATTTCCAACTCCCATCACAATAGTCGTAGATAGGCACACTGCCAGGGTTAGTTGCTGAGTCACATCATACGACACCTAGGACGAAGCTTTCAGTGGGGAGGATGCTCTTGACGTAGGGCAGCCTGGACTGCCCCACCGCCAAAAGTTCCTCGAGGTCAGTGGGTTGCTTGTACCTGGCCATGCTAGTAGGAGGTGTTATGGTGGGTGGTAGTGTCTGTTACTTAGATTTATTCTGCTCCATCTGAGTTGCCTATGCCGCCTACTTTTTGTCTTTCCAGGTAGCTGGGCTTGTAACCTCTGGGAAGGAATTTCATGAGGGATTATATCAATTATGAATATCCACAGAGTTTATTTTGAAGTAATAACATAACGACTCCATGCAAATGAATATTTCGAAGAAGCAACCTTTCAAGAAATCTCCTAGCAACAGCCAGGCAAGAATCAGTAAGTGCACTGGAGGGTCAGTGTAGGGCCGAGACGAGAATACCAGACTGACTATAAATAAGAGGTCGAAGGAAAAGATTAAGGAACCTATTCAAACCCTATGCAAGAATTATGAGAGTGTGGTTAGGCATCCGATTGTGCCCACTTCCACTATCCAGTACCCTGAGTGCTAATTTTAGGCAGCCTAGAAGAAGCATGGCTAACGTTCGCTAAATTGAGTTTTCTCTTGTGGATCCAAAGTAAGATTACAAGGCTACGTACTATAACACTCTCAAATAGCGGGAGATGAGTGAAAAGGTTATTGGAAAGTGCTGTAGTTACAAGCAGTTCTCGACGGAAAGTCACGATAAACAGCAGGAATGGGAAGAGCAGAGGGGGCTCACTTCTGCAGTAAGCTCTAAGCAGACTGTGAGTAAGAACAGTAAACTGAAGTGTTTGAATCACCCCAATAAGGATGCTGTATTTGTGGTGGACCTGGAGCCTGATTAGGACATCCTGTGTTGTGAATAGTGTGGGTCGAAGATGGCGGTGGCTGGCTACAGCATGGAGAACATTTAGTCTGTTAAGTCCAAACGAAACTACGAGATAGACGAAATTCTCCAAAAATCTCTCCAATCTATGGGGACCCTTAAACAATGTCTACAACATCTCCCCGCCCACCGAAACAATGTCCTTAATGAACTAAAGTAGTAGATGGATGCTCACGATGGTTACTACTCCAAACTGATCGAACTGATTACCCGGCGTAAGGAGTAAACACAGAAGATCCTGATGAAATGTCTGAACAACATCACAGAGTATTTTGAGAAGCTTCACTCTTAATTGCATACTCAACTGAGCGAGATAGAGAAGAGTTATGATACCATAACTTCCAGCAAGGAGGAGATAGGGAAGATAGCTGAACCCACTTTCCAGGAGATAGTGGAGAACTATAAGCTGAAATTAGTGGTCCCAGATAATTTCCTCAATCCTGAGATAGAGACTTGGAGGGTGGAAACTGGGGACGTCTCCCAATTTGAGAAAGACATTTAAAAGTATATCGTTAAACTTTGGGACTAGAAAGATCCTAAACCTACCATCATAGCCTAGTCCCAACCTGAACCAGCAAACACTTCCATACAATAAGACTCGTCTTTCCTCTGCAATGAAGAGTTAGAGTGGGGTTATAAACCTCCCACCCGCCCCAATCCTCCTCCACCAAGTAAAGACATTTACTTTTCTTTCTAGAAGAAGAACAAGGATGAATAAGTGAGTTCTCCTGCTTTCAAGCAGATATGATAATTCGTACGCAATAATGGATTAAAATTTAAGAGCAATTCTGAAGTATGTGGAGCAGAAAGCCTTAAGTCAGGGTGTCTCCATCAAAACTGAAGAGAGACTGATGGTCTATATTAGGAAACTGATCTATGGGACTGAAAAGCACACCCTAAAAATTCAGCATTAGGCAATGGATAGGTATATTTTGTGCGGAATAATTGGAGTAGGGTTTGGGGTGCTGTGTTGTTGGCTATGGACATTGCTGACCGATGATGAGGAAGATGACTATTAGCCAGAAGGAGATAGCGAACTGGAATGTGTAATTTGTCGATAGAGAGCCAGGAGAGTGGTGTTAGCTCCCTGTCTTCATCTAGTTTCGTGTAATAGGTGCACTCAGCAACTAGTATTCTGTCCGATGTGTCGTAGCAAAATAGAGGGGAAGCACTCCCTCAACAGCTTCAACTGGAAGCCATGAACAATGCAAAATGCATAACTTCATTAATTATCATTTAGTTCTATCAGTGATACGGATCCTACCCACCTCTAGGAACTTCGCCTAGCTGAACTTGGCTTTGACGGATGAGAGGTATTAGCAGTTCTGAGCGTTCTGTAACAGGCAGCAGAGTTCACGAGCGCAGGATCTGAGCTCCCCTTATGCACACCCAGTCCATTTCTCCGACTACTGGGTCCAGGAGGGAGTGAGACTTCTGATTTTCCTGACACAGTAGTAGGCAGCAGCTGCCACCTGCCTAACTTGATACCTATTCATGGAGAAGTCTAGCAGCGAGAGTTCTATGAGATACCATGCCAAATAGTAATCTTTGTCTGTGGGTGCAAACCTGTCCCGAAACATCTCCAGATAGTAGATGCTGGTAGTTTTGAGCATGTTGAACTCTATCTTCGATAGCATCTTTCCCTCCATCTCGAGAAATTGGTTCTGTTTGTAGGCACGTCCACATATTTGTGCTAGGTAGGGGAGTTCCAAAGCTGAGTAGATCTCCTCGTATTTGGCTGCAATCCACAATGCAGTTATGCCTACTAGTTGCAGCTCTCCCTTGGACACCTCCACCTTCTCCAAATATCGATCGACTAGAGATACAGCTAGATGCAGAGTCTGTGCCATCAACTTCGTACTGTTATGAACATGCATCAACCACACCAGCAGTACACTCCTCATGGAGAGGGTAATATCCTGTTGGATGTTGAAATAGTTGCTCATAGGGGCAAAGTCATTTTAGACTGAGAGGAGGTGTCGAAGGATATCCTCACTGTATTCGGTGATAACCATATCTGTGGGGCAATAGTGGGTGAGTGGAGCCTCGATTTCCATGGTAGTAGATTGATTGGGTTTGACTGGAGATGTTCGCTAACTCTATGATAGTTTGCTGGGACGCTTGTTGGCGACGGAAGCTTTGGGTTTGGGTCGTTCGACCTTGGAGGAGTTTCTGGAGAATGCTTAGGGCTGGATTTCAGTTCCGAAGGTTCTGATGGAGGTTCTCCTGGTGACACGCCCAAACTAATTCATACTAACTGTTATTATAACGATATATTATATCATCTACTCTCCAATCACTCTTTCCACTAGTCAACTGACCATAAATGGCCTGTCCACCCAGAACCCAGTATTCTGAATAACCTTGAACCTTTTACCTGCCGACCCACTCATAAAACTCTAGTGAATAGTTAAGTACTATCTATGTACATTAATCCTGGCAATTACAATTAAATTCTAATAAATGACAGCGCTGGAATATAATTAATTGGTGATGGAGACTGACCGACCGATTAGATAATCAGTGTATGGATTATAGAGAAAGAATAAAATGGAATACACAGAAAAGACATCGGAGTAGTTTTAGGAGACTGTCAAACCCCGCCAGAACCACTCCAGTAGAGAGGCCTACTTGCTGGTAATGAGATTTATGAAGTGGTCAATGATATACCTGATGGTAGGCACCTTTTACCACTGGGCCACTCGTCTCTAATAGCATCTATCCAACTTCTACATCGAGATACTGTTCTACCCTGCCAACAACTACCCCAACTGGTGCTGGGTCATCATCACACTCTCTGCCACCACCCTCAAGTACTACACTCTCAGCATTATGGCATCTATTTGCTTCTTCGGATAGATCATAATTTTCGAAGGAAACCCCGAAGACCCTGACTACCAATGGCAGTTCTGCCTCTTCTGCTTTACCATCACCTTCCTTATGCTGATGCTGCGCTTGGCGATTCTCTGCATTAGGGAGTGGGAACTCACCAATCAGGAAATCATTCGATTGAGGGAACTGCATAAACAGCAGGAGACTGAAAGACTTTAGAGGTTCAAGCATTTGTGTGAGTGTGGACTTCTGCCCTGATATTTGTATAATAGTTACAATTTGTCGATATGTAGTATCTGGAGGCAGTCTATGATAAGCCCACTAGCAACCAGAATCCTGAAGGTGCTCGGCAAAATATTGAGAGCATCACAGTGCATCTCTACCCCACCCACATACTGGTAAAGAGATAGTTACGGTAGATAGAACCCAATACAACGCAAACGAAAATACAAAGTAGATTGATGGTGAACCGTAAAACTCACGAATTAGTCCAGATGGAGCTTACGTAAGAGATTGAGCCGGCGCAGAAGGTAGTAAAGTATAGTGCTTTTCTGGGGGTGCTGCCAGTATTACACCGAGCATTTCTAGTATTCGTTGAGCAGGTGAGACTGGTATGTACTATCGAAGGGAAGGACATATTTGAGGTCGCCAGACTTAGTTTTATTGAGCTAGAATCACAGCATAACGTGGAGGAAACTGATACCCGGAATCGCAAAGTATGCGAGTATCTGTTCTATCTCCGATAAACCATCTTCCGTCACGGGTTCTATTTCTCGTTTACGTATGACCTGAGTCTATCGAAGATGAGGTATGCTCAGGGGTACAATTCTCAGCTCAAATTCTGTTGGAATACCTTTGTAGGAAAGAAATTGCAGGAACTTGCAGATGAGAAGTGGATGCTGCCACTAATACAAGGTTCCATAAAGACGTTTAATGTGTATATTGAAGGTATGTGCCCTACGACTCAGGAAAGAAAATGCAGTACTATTTGATAAACAGGCGATCATGGAAGAAAGGTGGAACTAGGTACAACTCTAGAGGGATAGATGATAGGGGTAATGTAGCCAACTTTGTGGAGACTTAGCAGTTGGTATATTTTAACTCGTTTGTATGTTCCCACGTACAGATTAGGGGGTCAGTACCTGCATTCTGGAAACAGACTGGAGTCACTGCCAAGATCTAGTTTACTCGATAGTACTTGTAGTATTACACTAGGCATTAATCTACGAAACTGGCTTTTAAGAAACATTTTACAAAGCTTTCTCAAAACTACCAGCAAGTAATGTGTCTGAACCTTCTAGCTAAGAATAAAAAACCATAGCATGAGCTTACTCTTTACTATTAGCAGCTAGTTAAGACTGTACCCTTAGACTTCGTTCGATACGAGTACTTTGATTTCCACTTCGCGTGCAAAGGCCAGAAGTTTTCTAGAGCTAATTACCTCATCAATAAGATAGCGTAGGTCAATACTAGTTTCAAGTTCTATGCGGAAGATCTAGAGAATAAGAGAGTGGCTCAGGTACAGAGGGGCATTATGAGGACTAACTGTCTAGACTGTCTGGATAGGACCAATTTTGTCCAGGCCAAGGTAGCCATGTTGACGCTAGAGCATATTCTGAAGCAACTGGCTGTGGATGTTAAGAAGGTGTTTGGGTGCGACTCTCTGGTAGTGGCACTCGATAATGATAGTAAGACGAGTGAAATGCTGATAGTCAACTTTAAAAACGCCTGGGCTGATGCTGGCGACATGATATCAGAGCATTATACTGGGACTGGCTCCACCCATACTAAGTATTTAATCAATAATACAGTGTAACACGTACAGGCCATCGCAACGTTGCTGGAATTATGGATCACGGTTTTAAAACGCTGTACCGTTTCTACCAACAAAACGTCTAAGATAACTACAAACAATAATGCATTGACATCTTCGTGGGAGAGCACACTGAAACCATAAACCTGGCTGAGTTCGAAGTTCGCATGAAACAGCTAAAGGAAGAACAGCAGGTTGAGCACTTCGGGGTGATAGGATACTGAAAGGTTGTTTACATAATTTATGAGTAATTTGGTATATAGTCCGCTGATTATTATTGAAATAGACATGTTAGGCTTGTGGGCAATGCTTATTATGGTTGGCATGGCTACACGATTACTTCAACAGTAGGATGTACTTAAGGTGAGTGGGGGGATACCGGATCAACTGCTGCTGGGAGTTGCACAGAATAATACATCGATTACTTCGAACCTAAATACAGTACAGACTGCCACCAAGCTGACACAACCTGACCGTCTAATACTAACTCAGGTGGATTATTTGAGCAGGCCTGCCACAAATTAAGAAATCACTTCAGACAGTAGTGTGATTGGGTCTAGCGTCTAAACAAATAGTGTGCTGGAGCAGGATAGTAATGCAAAGTTTGTGTCTAACCCGAGAACCCAAAGTCAGCCTTAACATTAGAATTTGTGGTTTTCCAAATTTTACCCCAGTGGCACCGATAAAACTACGGTGGAGTATGTGAGGGAAAGTCTGTATGGACCGAGATCCCCATCTACAAACCCAAGGCCATCTCCCACGCAAACAGCACTAGGTTTGACGATTGCTAAAGACAATACAAACCCAGATCTTTGGAGCCCTGTAAAATAGGTCAATTTTCTAACGACCAAGCAGCTGGGATCTGCATTCTCCAATCTCAAAATACCTATTGACAGACTTCAATCATAGGCGAGGTTACCTCCGGTTAGGAATGATCAAAGTACGATCCAATCAGCAACGACTTTCAACACCCCTAGACCCTTAGTTAGACCATCCAATCCTCCGCTATTCTCCATCAGCTCAGACCAAGCATTCCGTGGTGTATATAACTCTTCTCTTCCAACCCAACCTATGGTCTAACCATTCTCCAAATCTTAGTTTAGCAGGTCATCTTATAATACTCAACCATAACCAATTGAATAAAGCTCATGTATAAAGTACATAGAAAACCAATGCGTAAAGTGTAGATCCGATCTCGTTCTGTACCAAAACACCTGTTACTTGTAGAGTCCAGCCCTTTGTAAATCATTGACTCTCGATAATCGATGCTCGGAGTGCGCAACAGGTGCTAGATTGGTGAGCGATACCTGCTTGATTGCAATATGATATAACTCGATTGTTAGTTAGATAATTGTTTGAAATCAATTTGTAAATCTATTAATGTATTAGTATTCTTCTAGAAATTACTTACCTAATAGAAGATTAAGAGTCTGTTAGGCTGATTGTTTATGTATAATTATCCATTAGATTGTAAATACTCTATTTTGTATAAATCCATTTTCAACCAATTCAACCATGTGTTGTTGATATAGCCTGACCTTTATCCTATTCTCCTGCTCAACTCTACTCGATCGAGCCACCCATGAAGTTACTTAAATAATCTACAAACTACCTACACAATTTAATAGACTCAAATCACCGGTTATTTACTGAGCTCACTATCTTGGCGAAGATCTTAAGCAGCTCCTCCTTCTCAATCTTCCCATCACTGTTCTCATCAACAATATCGATGAATCTCTCCACATCCTTCTCCCCCACATTCCTGTTTATCTTCGAAAACACGTCCACTATCATCTTGCGTACTTCACTTCGCTACAGAGTCCCACTGTTGTCAGTATCGTACCGCTTAAATACCGCCTATACCGAGGCCTGTAGTCTCTCCTGGTCTATTCCCTACATCAATAATTAACTAACAATTAATATTTGGTTGGGTTAGCACACACTTCCATAAGTCTAACTTCGTTGGGAGGATCATGCTTCTACAATACTAGCGATAAAAGCCACATAGTTTGTGGTTATCCAACAATAGAGGCTAACAATAGAGGCTAACATTCGAGGCTAACATTAGAGGCTAACACCCAGTGGTAGAACTTTACCGTATTACAAGTTGCCCAATAGCCAGTGATAACATAAGAGTATAGTAATTTTATAATAATTTGAATGGTCGAACAACAACAGCAGGTTGTCAAGGCCGTGGACTAAATGTTTCATAAATACGATTCCAACATGAACGGACTGCTGTAGCGTAATGAAGTGAGACTGTTGATGGTGGATGTGTTTTAGAAAGTGAATAAGAATGTGAGCGAGGTGGAGATCGACAGGTTCATCGACATGCTAGACCAGAATAGAGACCGCAAGATATCTCGTGAAGAGATGATCAATATGTTTAGCAAGATGGCCGAGTTCTTTGGGTGATTCTATGCTAATTTATTCTACAGCTGAGATTAATAACTCTATGCACTGTTTCACTTTATTTGAAGGTATTGGTGGGGATGCAGGGGGTAATGTATGTAGATCGATGAGTTTTTGGCTCTGCTGTTGGAAACTATTTGGACTACTTGATAGTATGTAATAAAACTAGGTAATTGTACTAAATAGTAACAGTATTGCAGAATCGTAGACTCGTGCGATATCCTCATTTATTAACTAGTGCTCCAAAAACAGGAAATTTTTTCCTTCAAACTAAGTATAAAAGCATCAGCTGGTAGTGGTCTAGTAGCCACCACATTAAGTGCATCCTATTCTAAAACATTTTGACTGGAGTATGGCTGATCTGCTCAATAAATTTCCTTCCATTTAGGTTCCATGCCTACAAATTCCATGTAATTAAAATGATGCTGTCACGGAAATACCTAAAAACTAACTCGACAGTCAGAATAGAGCCTACCACGATCAAGTTAGCTCTGTTACAGCGCACTCAAAGTAACACTTCGCCAGCTGCCCCTCGCCCGAATATCAGAAGCCATGTCTAGAAATCTGCTCCTCGTACAATAACATACGCATTTAAACCTCCAACTGCACAGACTAAGCGCATAAATGACTTCATTGCTTTGAATAAGGCGGCAATAAAGAATACAGTTTGGAGGTTGCAGCCTCTCATTAACTATATCTTGTCGAAATATCGCAAGAACTCTCCAGTTAAACAACCGGCATCCCCACAGACTTACCGGCATTACCTGCGTAAGCGATTACTGTCGATATTCAACTAATAACGAAAACTAACATTTTTTAGAAGGTGTTGCCACAAATACTCGGAGTACCAAAGTATCCTAAAGGATTATATGGAACAGAGACAGGGCCATAAACATTCTGCCGAGTAGATCGAGCATGTCAGAATGAGAATAAAATAGTTAAGTGTAAGGTGCTGTTAAAAGAAGTGTACGGAAGGTATTGTGGCTAGATTCGATCGAATTTAATAGCTGACGGTCAATATGGAAAACCCAACTCAATCGTCGTTGCGTCGATACAGCTCATAGTCGCAGCTCAAGACTCTGAAAAATATAATTCCGCAGCTGAAGAGCGATCTTAATTTGGCGAAGGAAGAAGATATTTTTAGGAAGATACAGGCTTGTAATAATAGTTCGGTGTATTCGTATATTGCACAGGCTCTGGAACTGATTGAGGATAAGCTGAAGGTGGTGGAGGCTGTCACCACAGTCTGTTCGGATAGTGAATCGAACTATTTGAGGAAGGTCAAGGCATAGATGGAGAGGATAGTCAAGATTAATAATCGACAGGGGGGAGGAATTACAGGCTCCAGAAATAAAATGGCATCCATTGATGCAAAGTAAAATAAACAAGGACAAAGGTAATACCCTTCTAAATTCTATCGCGCTGAGAGAGTCACTCTGCCAGTTCTAAGAAACTCAAAGGATGAATCACATACGGGAGCCATGTAACCTTTGTAGCTGGAATCGAAGTAATTTGATAAAACAGGCAACCACAAGGGAGCTATGGAGGCATCAGAGCTAATGAACAGTACTCGGCTGAATAATAGCAAAATATCATAATCAAGTTCGAAGAACGTTCATAATAAGAAGCACAATAGGAACAGCAGTACTTTAAAACCCTTAGAGAAGTCTTCAGGTAGTAACAAATTGAGAGCTCACGTAAACTACCTGAAGCAGCAACACAAAGCTAACAAACCGATTGTGAAAGTTATTAAATCGAAGTAGAATGAACAACAACAGGCCTATTAGAGAAAGATTACTATTTTGAAGTCTGGCAAGAACCTCCCTCAATAACCCGCCGATAAATAGAATAAACAGAAGCCTCCCTTAGATGACTTCAAGAGTAGCTTGAATATGCTATTTAAGCGACGGAGAATGCGAAAAGCCAAGAGAATAGGGTATTTCAAAACATTCAATATACAATAGGTAAAGGAACTTGAGGAGATAGCGTAAATGGCTAGTCACTCACCGAAATGGCTGGAGCGTAATAAGTAGTCTAGTGTGTTCCATCCCACCCCTTTCCAGCAAAATATGGCGAATAGTAATAGTCCTCTGTAAAGGAGTACCATTAATTAACGGAAGCTTATAAGTCTCAATCATAAAATATCTGACCCCTCCATCCCGAATAAAAACCTTCGGATGGATGAGGACTCAGCTTCAAGATTTTTAGACTCTTATGACGAGCTATCCTCCCATTCTAACTTTAATTCTAACTATGAGTTTGCCTCTTCTAAAAGGGAAATAACTGCACGGTCAAAGAAAGCATTCGAGGAAACCAAACTGCAGGAATATACTGACCCTGAACTCAATATTGATGTTAAGGATAGCTTCATAAAGAACAGAGGCATAGTCGTAAATTAATGCATAAAGATACAACAATACCTTTAAGCGATAAAATCCTAAGAGAATTTCAAGGAGCTGGTGGAGAAAGCAGAGAGTTACGAGCTTGGGTTAGGGATGGGTAGGGCAAGTAACAAATCAATGGATAATAGGCAGAAGTAGATAGAGAGGATGTCCAGGGGAACCTATAGGGAGATTAAGTAGGCAATCAATAGGTTCAGGGCAGAGTACATGTAACAAAGCAATACCAAGAGGTCAGGAACAGCCGATTTCTTTATAAACATGTTCCAGTTCTGCATAATGGAGAACGATAACTAAGTGGCCCAACTAACATAGTTCGTCAGCAATCATAAACAGTCCAACCCTAACTAGCAGGCACAACCAGCGAAATCGAAATAGGCATTAGCTTTATAAATAAGAATAGCTAATGCTAAGTTTTAGAAGGAGTTGATTGATTTTTGTATTAGTCTCTAGAAAGCAGCATAGACAGGCACCATCAAACAACACTCAATACCTAGCAAAGTAGTGTTCGAGGCTAGCCCTACATCGAAGTACCCCTTCTTCAGTAGTAGGCCCAACCACTTTTACTGCTGAATTATAACAATTAAACTCATTTCATAAACTATCTAAGCTAGCGATCTAGCCTCCTATTCAGCTTCTTGGTTGCTATTCTGTCCTAGAATTGCTATTCATAGTTTTAGTAGTCCTAGTCTTAGTCATAAGATTTCTTTTTGTTTCGTTTAGGTCGGTATTCGTAACGGTATTCGTCAGGATCATCGTAGTCAGAGTTGTCAAACTCTTCCTCGTCAGGGTAGTCATTGTTAGGGTTATCTTAGTCGTTGCTATTCTATGAGTCGTAGTCGGAGTTTGAGTTTGCCTTCTCAACTTGGCATCCCTAACTATCCAGCTATCCGGGACACTCAAGCACCGGATATTCACTTTCATCATGCATTTAGGTATCTTTCTGGAAGATGTAATAGTCCTCCTCGAATGAATTACCGATAATATTCCTGAATGGCACCTTCTAGCCATTGACAACAATAAACCGAGATTTATCGATATCGCATACCTTGACCATACTCTTCTCCAATCTCTCTCCTCTCATCGCTTTAATTAGCTCTTCCCGCATGTACTTCCGGTAACCTTAATCCAGCTTCTCACTAGCACCTCCAAATGTTATGGAGTCTACACTTCCTAAATCAACCTTTCTCAGGTATTTACGCTATTCAAAAGGCTCAGTCTCTACACTCTTCTTCTGTAGACTGAGGGAGGCTACCTTCTGAGCGAGGGACCCCATTAGATCGAATGCCGTCTTTTTGTTGGGCTTGTCCTCCAGCACTGAGTTATCATAATGCTACGTATGATATCCTTCTGTTGGTCGCTAAGATTCCGTTTGAGTCGGAACAGTAGGAAAGGTTTAGATTAGATGGAAGTGGCTGGCTGCTTAGGCCCCTCCTCTAGTAAGTCTTTAAACATTCTATTATAAAAGCATCATAAATATTCATAGTCAGTAATGCCTATCCATTTTAGTTTTCCTGCTCTACACTAAGTTACTTCTTACTTTTAGCAAGTTGGCTGTCATACTTTTGAGTTGCTATTTGTCGTAGTTGGGTGGTTGTCGCTGCTGAGTGTTCAGGTTTTATTTCAACAATTTAGATGTCCTAGTCTCACTCAGCCTGTATGCCCTTCGATTAGTCCTTTAGATGCTTGACGAATCTAATGTGTCGTTTCGATGCGAAATAGTACTCAGAGCGTTGATAGTTTTACTCATCACCAAATGCTCCACCTCCTCAAGAAACTACTTCTAAATCAAACTGTCTCTCTACATTTCTGTCCTCCTCCTTCGAAATTTGGTTCAAGGCCTCCAGTAGCCGATTATTAAGTTTGTTGGTGTTGGCCTCCCTCTTGACTGACTCATCTAGCTATGCCTGCAGATCCCTAATCTGCTGCTAAAGCTGTTGCTTTTCAAATTCCCAAACGTTCATTCTACCCAACGGATAATATTAAAAATGCATGTCATTTACGGGAAACGGTGTCATGCCGTCGTGAATGTAGTTTAGGATGGGTGAGGTCCCGTACTCTTATTAGATTTCTTACTTCCTTCTTCTCATACTTGACGGAGGAGTTGGCGGAAATGCGTTTGCCGATTAGCGGTCTGTTGAGGGTGGGCTTTAAGGGTTAGAATACTCCCTCCTTTTCAAACTGCTAGGTTATTGGCACATAACCGGAGAAATTGAATTGTTTCTTGTTCTTGCTGTTGTAGGCTACACTCTTTGAGTAGTTTACGAAGCGATCCACTTTGGACACCTGCTGAGAGACCTACTTTCTAATGCCATCAAGGGTTTTGAACCCTGAGTTGGGGATTCTCGAAAATGGGTTTTTGTTGAATAGATCCAGAATTGAGATTAGTAGCGACCTTCCCACATTCTCGTAAATCTAAATCGTAAAGAAAGGTGGCCCTTCTGCATAAATTGGTGATTTTATGTTGTCATGCTATTACTGAATAATTCCCATTTTCCTATAACTAACCCCAGAAGTACTTTATCTTTCGATGACCATTGACGGCCACTGGGAGATCATTGAGGTAGATGCTCTGATGGTATCCACACTCTAGTGTGTAAGAATAGGTCAGATTGCTCATTTTCTGCAGTACCACCCGACCGCAGCCTTCCTTTGTCATGCTCTCGTTTCTATCCTTCGAACTCATTTGTTTCATGGTGAAGTTGCAGTTTTCATATTAAAAATTGACACAGTTGAGGGAGAGCACCTTAGCAAATAGTTGGGTTTCTATTTGCTGATTGAAGTCTTCTAGAGCGTTGCCATAAAAGAAGTTTCCTTTTTTACCTGCATGGGCATGCAAATCCAGATAAAAGAACAGCCTACATTAATCCCTGAATACCTGTTCTCTGCTGAAAGATACTCAGCCAAAGACTTGACGGCGAAAATGGCCGACTGTCTGTGAGGATCAGGATTCAGATAAAATCTGTTTAGATTCTGGTTGAAGGAGTCCATCCTGTAGTGGCCGTTAAACACTCCATCAGGATTGAGCATAGGCACTAACATGAACACAAAGTACTTCCTTAGAGTCTCTGCTCTTGCATCTCTAAATTAATGGCTATGTACTTTGATATCAGAAACTTGATGATTCCATTCATGGTATGACTGCTAGGTGTCTCCCCAGGATGCACCCTCGCAGTTATTAGCACAACCTTCTTCTTTAGAGAGAACTGGCTAGCCCTAGTGCCCTGCCCAAACATAAACTCATTAATCTTGCTTTCTCTCACCAATTCCTTACCCTCGTGAGAACTTATCGTCAGCAAGTTTATATTTCTTTTCTGCGGACTTTGCATCATAACCTCATTGACAAAGTAAATATCCTTACTCAAGTGCATTTGTTTGGCGACGTCCCTCAGAAACTCCTGAGACTACTCGTAACTGAATGGGTAGGCAAATGCAAATGAAGTCTCGCTTTACTTATCGAATCGATGTTCAATGTGGAGCTCAGTATCCAGATCTTTCGTCTAAATCAAATAATAGGGTTACTATGATGAGGCAGCGGAGTGACCTTTTCCACTCCTCTCCCTTATATTTGTACACAGCCCGATAGTGCTCGGAAAACTTAACCTGAGATAGTTACAGTGATTACAGGGGACGCCAACATGTGAAGGTTCTTCACAACGAACTTGAGTGTTGTCTGCAGAGGGACTCCGCTGATTCGAAAGTGAAACCAACTCTTTGATACCCCTTAAAATTCAGTTCCGGCACAGTCGTTAGCAGGAGTCATGATGAGTGTTGAAGGGTAGTGGTACTACACCTTGTTCAGATTGCCGCTGTCGAAGTCACTGCTGACTACAACATGATGCTCATTCTTATAGTCGAAGTTAAAGGTGTTGTGGTGTGCTGTCCGTGGAGTCACCTTTATCATTCTGATTATAAATTACGCATTTTATACTGTCTTTCTTAATGTTATTAGCTGTGGGTGTACATCTACTCATTAAGTAACCAAAGGAGGATGATATTTATAAAATTTTTGGTATTCTGTTATTTTTAACAACAAGTAAGTAAGTAACTGAAAAATGAAAAAAATTCGGGTTAATTTGGATTACAACCCACTTGCTCGAACTCCCCTCGGTATTAAGGCCAGTAGCTGATCCTTAAAATTCTCCTAAAATGGATTTCAACTGGCATTAATTTAAATACAATCTACCATGGGAAGTACCTGTCATTACCCTTCACCATTTAAGTCCCATGAAACTCAAGATCAGACTACTGCACGCCATGCCAAATGCTACCTCATTACTTGCATGGACTTTAGACTGATTGATGATGTTGTACGATTTATGGATGCTGAGGGTTACAACAATAATTACGACCAGTTCATACTGGCTGGGGCGAGTCTGGGTATGACTCAGAATAAATTTCCCCACTGGAGAGAATCTCTCCTGGATCACATGACTATTGGCAAGGACCTCCACAGTTTCCGTGAAATCATGGTGATAGACCATATGGATTGTGGCGCCTATAAGAAATTTTATCCTAATATCAAAAACTAAGACGAAGAGCTCTACTATCATTAACAGCACATGCAAGTGGCCCGAGATACCCTCGCCCGAAAATTTCCCAACCTCAAATTCAAAGCATATTTAATGGATCTCAACGGAATATGTTACTAAATACGCATAAATAATCACAAGGTCTACGCCAGCCAACATGAGACTGAAAAGGATACGTTCCTTGCAAGCATGGAAGAATGATATGTTGTAAAATAATTTCTTTTATAAGAGTTTAGCGTTGGGGAGTTTGATGGTCTGAGTGCCTATCGCTGTCTAATAAAATAATAGTTATTCAAATGAAGAAAAACACTACAGCATCTAAAACCTCCCTCAAACAGATTCCCAGAGAGTAACTAAACCTGACCAAAAACACCCGCAAAATGGAGCAACCGTTCATCCAGCCCAAACCCAAACGAAATATTAACCACCTCCTCCATCAGTAACATGAACCCATTTCAATCGAGTAGGCTCCTCTAAAACTCTGTAACAACTGCAAATGCTACATCGACTAGCGAGTTATGGTACGCTCATCCTCTACTTTAGAAACTCCATATTAATGTCTGTACGACTAGACAGCGTAATCTTTCAGAACAGGGTGAAGAGTTTTAATTGTGCAAGCACTGCAAATAGTACATTCCAGTGCACTTGCTGGTAATTGAAGAGGTTAAGTAGATTTCGCACGTGGGAGAATGTGTGTCAGTACGAAAAAATAAGGAAGTACCTAAGCATCAAAGGATAGAACCATCCAGGCACAGCGAGTACCATTAATTTTCGAAAGAGTGTGAGAGGGAGGGCAAACCCTAAGTGGAAAGGATTGCCTCTCAAAAGAAGCGTATGGAAATCTAGAAGTCTAATAAGGAGCCCGTCAGGAAGAACAACCTTACTAAAAAGCAGCCAATTTCCAGAGCCAACCACGAACAGGGATAGAGGCTCAACAGCTTGCATAAGATGTTGACTAGAGCACGCACTAACGACATTCAGCAAAGATTGAAACAGAAGGCGAGAGAGGAGAGGATTCAAAAGTAACGGATTGAAAAGGAAAGAGCGTAAAAGCGGTAAAAAGAAAGGCAGCAATAGAGAGAGAGATAGAGGTAGTATAGGTAGAGAGAACGCTAGAGGTAGAGAGAGCGGGCTCAATACTAACATGAGCATTAACCGCAAAGGTAGGCCACTTCTAACAACCGTAACAGACGCCGAAACAACAGGAGAAGGGGCCGATCTAGTAGCCGTCGTCCTCGTCGCCAAAACTCAATGCCCGGAGTGAGTTTCTTTCCCTTAGACATCTTCCAACGTATTCAGTCAGGATTTGAGGAATTTAGAATTAATAGCAGTTCCTTCTAGCAGCAGATGGACAATCTGAGTGCTCATTTTGGCAACCTGATGTAGAACATCTCACATATGATGTCTCCCGTAAGCAACCACCGCAGGAGAGTCATTCTCTATGAGTAGGATATTTACCCATAGGTATGGGTCAGTTACGATTCTAACCCCAGTGAATAATAGGATGAAGGAATGGACCCCGAGTAAATAAACTAAATCCCTGTGCATCAGTTCAACTCTCGTAGGCAACA